>QEPC01013204.1:950675-971554 GCA_003113815.1 Sphenodon punctatus | reverse complement strand
ATAATAATAATAATAATAATCTCTCAACCTCCCCCCAGGGGTTGCATATATATGTTAAACAATAATGGAGACAAAATAGAATATTGCGGTACACCGCAAGAGAGGTCCCAGGGACTAGATGTTTCAGCCCCCAACACCACCCACTGGCTTCTTCCTGAGAGGAATGAGCGGAACCATCCAAGATCTGTCCCGTCCACCACCACCATCCAGGGACTCTCAGCAATAACCCATGGTCCACTGTATCAAAAGCAGCTGAGAGATCTAAAGGGACGAGTAGCGTTGAAAGCCCTGAGTCCAGCTCTTGGCGGAGGTCGCCCACCAAGACCACCAACGCAGTCTCGGTGCCATACCCTGGGTGAAACCCCGATTTGAAAAGGGTCTAGAAAACTCATGCCATCCAGGTGACCCTGGAGCTGCTGGACCACAAACCGTTCAATAACCTTCCCTAAAAAGGGAAGATTAGAGACAGACCGGTAACTGGCCGGTGCGTCAATATCCAAAGATGGTTTCTTTAACAGGGGTTGCACTACCACCTCCTTGAGGCAGTCTGGCACCCTGTCCTCCCAAAGGGAGGCATTGATCACCCCCGCCAGCATCCATGATCTCCCTGGAGGCTTTCACCAATCAGGACGGGCATGGATCTAATTCGCAAAAGGTGGCCCTAGCAGACCCCAGGACACCCACGGCATCAGCTGGCGTCACTTCCTGAAACTGATCCCACAAAGATGGACCAGATGGGGCATTCATAACCCCAAGCTCTTCTTTCTCTGCCTCAATCCCGGCTCCAAAATCGTGCTGAATCCGAGCGATCTTCTCTGCAAAGTAGGTGACAAACTCCTCACAGTGGGCCTGGGATATCTCTCCCTCCAGGCGGAGGGAGGCCAGACTGACCAGCCCCCTCACCACCTGGAAGTGCTCCGCCGGTTGTGACTTTGCAGCAGCTATGAGAGTGGCAAAGAATTCCTTCTTCACCGCCCTCACGGCCACAGCATAGGACCGCAAATGGGCCTGATGCTGTAACTGATCGGATTGAGCGCAAGAACGACGCCAGCGTCACTCTAACTGCTGTCCTTCTTGCTTCATACACCGCAGCTCTTCAGTAAACCAAGGAGCCATATGATGACGAAGCGGTGGCAGCAGATGCCTCGGAGCCACCCGGTCGATGGCCCCCTCCAGCAAGATGCTCCATGCTTGGACGAGATCATCAGCCGAGCGGCCATCCAGGTCCAATGACACCTCCCCCAGCGCGTCTTGGAACCGTTGTGGTTCCATCAGCCTCCGGGAGCAAACAATTTTAATAGGTCCCACTCCTTTCTGGGGGCTATTGTGGGCCTAGAGTCTGACCTGCAGGAGGTAATGATCCAACCATGACAAAGGCATAGAACTAACCTCTCCCACTACCTGATCACCCGCCTCAAGGCCAGAGCAGAATACCAGGTCGAGCATATGCCCTCCCTCATGAGTTGTCTGGTTGCCCTATGTGTTCCAAACATAATAAGCACAACTGTGTATTATAGTGGCACAAATATTTACACCAACTCAAACCTCAGGACTTTGGAAGATTCCTTCTTTTTTTGGCCATTGACTCATGTATCAGACTGTCATAGGCAAGATTCCCCACCCCCCGTAATTCCTGCTTTAATTATGCCATCAGACTGTCTGCCTCAAAACCTTCCAACACCAATAATATTTATTTATTTATTTATTTTATTTTAAAAACGTATTATCCACAGGCAGCTCTGGGCGGCTCACAATTAAAACAGATGTCAAAGCTAAAAAAGCATAATGAGGAGGATTAAAATATTGGAGGCATAAAAGAAATAAAAACCCATCTTCCCCACCCAATTTAGGAACATGATTTAAGTCTGATATGTAAAAGAGGATAATGGAGTTGTGCACTCTATTGATTTTTCATTATGAGAGGGGTGAAAAGTTGCCCTTAAAATAAGACTTTCGTATTTATTTATTCCTGCTTGTTAGCAATCCCAAGTCTTATCTACTGTGGATGGCTAGTGATTAGCATTTTATGATGATGTCCTAAGAGACACAAAACTGAAAGGTGAAGCAGTTGAAGGAAAGATTTTTAGCCAATATAAAAACTCCTTATGTGTAATGTTAACTATTTAATGAAACTTCATTAATTAACAAACATTTTGAAAGAATGTGAAAAATTCAGTACTTCAGGAGAAGTATGAGCTCATATTACAGCTTTTTTTGGCCTATGGCTCTAAATAAATATAATTAATAAATAAATTAAAAAATAGTGCATCTTTCTGAAATTCCCCCAAGAAATTCCCAGGAAAACCAAAGATGACCAGACTTAACAATGCTGAAAATTAGTACAAACAGAAAAATGTATAAAGACCCCCAAATACTACTTAGGCTTTTTAATAAAGTAGCAAAATAAAATTTAAAAATCACAAGCCCATTTTTTGAAAAAATGCAAGTTACTTTTTTATTTGTAAATGAATGTTCAGTGTTACAGTGCATGCGACTGACTAGTCTGTGCCCAGAAGAGGCACAGCCTGGGCTGTGATGTTGTAATTTTTTCTAGCCTGTATCTCAACCCTGACCCCAAGAGGAAATTCAATCTCCAGGTCAAATGGAGCACAAAACACTAGCATCTGCATAAATCAGTAACTTGCTCTAATGCCATGTTTAAAATGACATGAGGTGACTGGTTTCTCTGGCCTCTCCCCCTTTTTCATTTAATGTGCTGCCTGGGCTCTTCTTTAAAGAGGACTCTGTGGAATAATTTAATCTCTTATCAGTTTGATGACAGCTATATGAGCCTTTGCTGGCTCCAGGTAATGTATGCAGGCGTGTGAAACTTCTCATTCTTCCACTGAAACAGTCCTGAGCAAAGTTGAGCCAAATGGATTTTGTAAATTTCTCAGGTGTGGGGGATGGTAGTGCAGAGGCATATATAGTAGACAATTGCTAGCCTTTATTAGTCTTAAGCAGAGCAGTGTTTTCCTCCAGCCAAACTTAATTTCAGTTTCTGTACTGAGGATGAGGATCTGGGACTGCTTTTATCTTGTCATAAGGGATATAGTCCCATAATACGTCCATTGTAAAAAGTAGCAGAGCAGTTCTGGATGGTGCAGGGTTGGGACTTTTAGCTGTACATCTTTCCCTGAGGGAAGCGGCTTCCGTCTCAGGGCTCTTTAGAATCATCGTGATCAAACTCGGAAACTTTCATCCATCTGTCATTTGTAGCATTTAAGGGAGTGTGATTGGAGATGCTAACCCCACTTTAATCCTCCCAGAGTGCCTGCCTGAAACCCTGGGTCCTCCATAAATGTCAGGCCCGGACAGTTTTCCATCTTATCAGATGCACTAGAATCCTCCCTTCCCCCTTAAGAAAGATCTGTTGCAACAGACAGTAGGGGATAGGAAAAATGATCACCTGGCTTATTACCAGGAGCACTTGGGGAGTTGCAGAATCCTTGGCATTTACTGACCACGTTATTTTCAAGTCATTTGTAAAGAGCATCCTTTTTTTTTTCTATCTTGCCCTCACTTAGTTTTTTGCATTCTGAAAGGCAAGCTTCACAGTTATTTTGATGCAGAGCAGTCTTTCTGCTATAACATAGGGGATCGAAATTTTCTTGAGCAGTCAGATCACCATTCTGTGATTTTGATGGCTCTCAGCTGAATTTCTTATTATAACTCCTTTTTATCTTCAGCAGAATAAACCTCCATCTTCTTAGTGCTTGTGCTACTTGGTGCAGAGGACTTGTGCCAGTGGAAAGTGGGTGAAGGATCCTGCTGTAAAGGAGTTAGACTTGATCAGAAATTGTCAGCCACTACAGTTATGGTTAAACTGTTGCTGCAACCTTCTATATCTTCTCCCTAGCCATTGGGAGATTGCTATGGCAATTCCTCAGTAGGAAATAGATGGAATGTGCAGATAAACCCAGTGTGTGCAATCCGGTGTGTATTTTGATGGAGAGTGTTCTACGTAGCTTCACTGAAGAAGGCCGCTTTAGACTTACGGCATTCTTGCTCACCATGTACTTCTGTTGCCCCTTTTATTGAAGATCGGTCAGGTGCTTTTAAGTATGGCTGCAACCGGGAAACTGAAGATTTGGACACCTCTGATGAATCTGGGGTGCCCAAATCGACCCAGTCCCATCCGTACACCATCAATGCTCAAGCGGGACTCGATGGGCTGCTTGAATGCACCAACTAGCTTTTGAAAGTTGGACCCTAGCCAGGACCACCGCAGTGTCCAGCTCCACAGCGGTCCCAACTGGGGCTTGTTGGTTTCAAAGGTGGACTGGGGCTCCTCCTCTCCCCCCCCCCCCGGGCATTTTGCTGGGTGCTGGCTTTAAAAGTGACAGGCCCTGGTGTGGACTGCTGCAGGACCTGACTCTGCAGCGGTCCCAGCTGGGGTCTGTCGCCTGCTTCTCCACTTCTTGGGTGCCTCTCACCTGAAAGGCACTGTTGGGAGGGAAGCATTGGTTGGCCTTTGAAAGGGGCAGGCCCCAGGCTGGGACTGCTGTGCAGACCAGCTTCACAGTGCTCTTGACCGGCGCTTGTCAGCTTCAAAAGTGACTTCCTAGTAGCCACAGTGCCTAGCAGAGCACTGTGTGGGGTAAGCCCTGGCCCGCCTTTAAAACTGACAAGCCCTGACTGGTGCAATGCGGAGCCGGGTTCTGTAGCGTTCCTGATTGGGGTGTGTCGGTTCCTCTGGGTACTGCTCGCATTTTCGGGTATTGGTCCTCACGTAACCTGTTGGGTGCCCCAAAATGTGAGCATTACCCACGAGTACCAATTTTAGTATTGGTTGTAGCTCTACTTTTCATGCAATAAATAAATCACTAAAAAATGCTGCAAAATAATTGTTATACCTATTTTCCACTAAACTGAGGCATGCAAACTCTGTTAAAAAATTGCATACGAAAAGGATGTGTATGAGGTCAGAGTGACAGGGCTGGCAACAGAATCGGGAAGGGCTGGACTAAGGCCACTTGCCCACATTACTATGCCGCTGAATCTCCCGGCGGCGAAATCTCCTGGTGGGGGATTCTTAGAGCACGCTGTGCACATGGGCGCTTATAAAAAGCCACGTCCAGCAGCTTTTTTCTTTTGATTGTCAGGGTTTGATTTTGAGTCCTGACAATTGAAAGAGAAAAAGCATCTGGATGAGGTTTTTTACAAGCACCTATGTGTACAACGCACCGTAAGAACCCCCCATTGGGAGATTTGGCGGCACGGTAACGTGGGCAAGTGACTGTAGAGTTTTCAGGGCCCACGGTGAAATTTAAAACCTATGTGGGCCCATGGCTCTGCAGTCCATAGCTCCACTTCTTTAACAGTTGGCAGCCTGATCTCTGCTTACGAAAACAAAATGTTATACGTTTTCACATACCTGCAAGCTTCCCCATGTGCGCATATGCAGGCTCTTTCCCTTTCTCTCTCTCTCACTCACTCCTGCCATTGGCAGGGGGTTTTCAGGGATCGATGACTTACTAAAAGTGAAGGGGAACGGGGCCCCTTGGGAAGCAGTTACTTCAGGAGGCTGAGAGTTGTAGGCAGGGAGAAGACCCCACAGAAATACCCTGTCACGGGCTTTCAAGAGCGCTGGCCTACCTGTGGGCCTCTCCGACCACGTTGGCCCTGCTTAAGACCAGCCCCGTTTCCAGCCCCTTTCTTCAGATATTGGACCATAAGGGCTTAATGTTTCAGTTGAAATATATACAATTATAATTCTTGGATCGAAAAACTTTCAGTTTAACAGAGAAATTCAGGTGAAGATTAAAAACTTGAGTTTCAAAAAGCATGTAAATTGCACATTAAGGCATCCACTGTAACTCACTCGCCATGTCAGCAGTAAAGATGTACATTCTCAAGTTTTGTGTTTTCTTATAACTTGGGCTTCATGCACCTACACTTTGCCTTGGTCTTTCAGTGTCATCATCTTCCTCTGCAGGTTGGGGCAATGCTGAAATTGGGGACAGCAAGCTTTCACCTGTTGTTTTGCTGTCCCTAAGTGGTACTATTTGGCTTGGGGACAACAGGGAGGTGTAAAAACCATGGTGTCTGCTGTTTCCACAGGGTATAGGCAGGCCCCGATTCTCTCGTAGATTTTTAAAAAATAATTCTGCGCGAGGCTCAAGGCCCAGTTCTGCGCCTCACTGTGTGGGCTTCCCAGCCTCCTAGGTGCAGCGCAGGGCTGGCTTCCCCTCCCCTACCCCCAGGCTACGTTGGGTCGCAGCAGCTGCCAAGGGCTTGCTTCCTCCCTCACCCTTCACAGCCTGGCAAATGAAATAAATGACATTATCTGGAGCATCTGAAGGACGCTGAAAAAAAGCTTCTGCCGCTGCTGCTACATCTGTTTTTTTCTGAGGCTGTTGAAAAGGAGGGGAGCCCTGGCAGCCCCTCCCACCCAATGCAGCCTTGGGGGGAAGGGGAAGCTCTGAGGATTTCATCATCACCCTACCCCCATGGGATCTCTTGTCCTGCATCTCCCCAGTGCAGGCTGGAAATTCTGTGCTGGGAGAAGCGGGGCAGGAGATTCCATGGGAGGAGGGGGATTCTGTGGGAAATCAGCGAATTGCGGACCCGCCTTTGACTTGTCGCCCTAGATATAGGACTATAGGTGTGGAAGAACTGATGGGTCAATGTTTGCAATGCTGCTGGATGGGGTCAGTTCCCCCTCTTCCTGCACCTACTTTCCTTGTGGCCCATAGTCCCTTTTGACCCATGCTCAGAAGAAACTGCCTTTGGAGTAGGTGTAGTTGTTGATATGTGAAAACCTTTCCTGTCACACATTTGTAATGAAGCAGTGCTATAATACAGCTGACCAGCCACAGTACCAACTCAGTCTTGCAGGGCTAGGAGGCAGCGATACCCTACCCTCTTCCCCATTTTCCCAGTCCCTGTATTCTGGCTAGTGTGAGGACTGTGGCCAGTCATCACGTGAATGTATAAGAGGGGGCAGCAAGGTGACCCCAATGCTGTCCCCAACTTCAGTGTTGCCCCCGAGCTGCAAAGAGAATAGATTGGAGCTGAAAGTTGTAGGCTAACTATGAGTGCATGGAGCCTAAGTTGTAAGCAAGCACAATATGCAAGACTGTACAGCATCTTTACTGCTCTAATGGCATATGAGTTAAGGCAGAGGTCTTAGCTTGCAATTTCCATGCTTGTTGGAGCTCAAGTTTTTTAATCTTCACCTTAACTACTCTATTGAACTGTAGGGTTTTTTGGTCTAAGAATTTTCCTGGTTTTTGAAATGGGAATGCTTTCTATTCTCCCTGTTGCTACAATACCAACCTGGGCCATTGATAACCCCCTCCTCCTCCCAGCCCCCCCCCCCCAACTGTCCTCACTCTGATCCTCTCATCTACCCAGTTCTGCACAGAGGCCTTTACCCTTGCTGCCTATTCCCAGACCTGAATTTTCCCCACCTGGCACAAATGCCCTCTACCTTCCATTCCAAGACCTCACTCCTCCAGTCCCACACACATGCTCCCAACCCTTCTACTCTCACCTATGTCTCTACTTGTTGGTGCTGAGCTTTCCAACCACCCACCTGCATTGCCACGGTCCCCTTGCGCATCCCACTTCATCTGGGATCTTTTCCCCCAAACACACTCATCCATATTACCCCCTTCCCCAGTCCATCCAACTCCCCCTGCACCTGGTGTCTCCTCCCCCCCCCCCCCAAAAAAAAAAAAGTTCTATCCTTTCAGGTCAAATGGAAAATTTTCATGACTTGTTGGAACTTCCATAATGTTTTGCTATTTTCATGACATTTTGATACTTTGTGACTTTCTATTGATACTTGCCCTGATTTGTCCATACCATCTGCACCACTTTTATACCTGTGTCTACACTTAGAGCCATCCATTTACTTTTATACTCAAATCAAATAAGTTTATTGCGTGGCTATTGGCCATTGCATAACAAAATACCGATAAAATAACATACATATAACCATACATTGCACAAACCAAAATAAAATAAGTACAGGCATTCCTGACTCTTCTTTTGATGTAGTTAGCAAGGAACAGGGAATACTGTAACATCCAGGCCTAGAAAAAATATTTCTCTAAGTCCCTCTCATAACTACTTATAGTTAGGATTCCTTCTCGTATCCTCCGTTCTTGTAATGATCTAGCCTGGCCTTATATCCACTTGGTCTTACAAAATAGACTTATTGCGAATAGTATAGCAAAGGTTATAAGCTCACATAAATTTTTGAGCAGTTTACATAATAGCAATTTTGTCATCCAATTTTGGCTACTTTAATGTGGAATTAAAAAGGAATTTAACAAAAACTTAGCGGCCGCCTGGGAGACTTCAGGATGCTGATCTGCTAACAGTAATTTGGTCAGTTCTATATTTGTTCTTCCTTGGTACTTATCCAGTAATTGATCTAAATACTGAAATCTGATTTTAGAATAAAGTTGACACTAATAAAATGTGAGAAACAGTCTCAACCTGCTGAAAATTGAAGGGACACAGCCGTTCTACAAAGGGAATCCCTTCCCGCCGGCCTTCCAGAACTTTCAAAGGTAGCACATTCAACCTAGCTTTCTCCAGGGCTGGGGACAACTTATCCTGCCAATACCTGGCAGATTCCCCATCCCTGGTTATCAGCTCCAAATAAAGCCCCAAGGATGGCGACTCAGCTATCATGGCAATATCCTCCTGCCGTGCAATGTCATTTACCCTAGTATTTATTTCTGCTTTAGCTCTACTAAGGTCCTTACTATGGAAATATGCCACAGAAAATCCCAGCCTGAGTGAGACCTCCCTCGCTGCCAGGGACCACGAGAAAGTAAAGGAGTCCCTGGCCAAAAGGAGAAACAGTCTAGATTGCGGGGAAAATCTCCGCACGGAGCCACAACAGGAGGGCATTCTTCCATGCCCTCTTGTTCCAGCCCAGCTTCCCCATTTCCACCCTAACAGCGGCGGACACTATGCCCATGGGTAGTTGGAGAATTTTCCTCAAGAAAACAGACTGGACTTTCCCCAAATTAAAAGCCCTAGATACCGACCGAACAGCAGAACCATGTAATAATTGAAAAGCCACCCTAGCATTGAGAACTCTCAAGGCCATTACCTCCCTACCAGACCCTTTCCTTGAAATATAATGTAAAATTGCTGTGACCGTGCCCATTGCTTTATTTAAAGCCGCTTTAGCATGGGCCTCCCAACTACCCGTCTTGTTTAAGATGATTCCCAAGTATTTAAACTGGGTAACTTGTTTGATCGGTTCTAAACTGAGCCTCCATTGATATTTCTTTTTTCCCCGACCAAAAATCATAATTTTGGTTTTGGACAAGTTAATTTGCAGTTTGTTCCTAGAACAATAGTTCTCCAACTGCACCAATTGCTTCCCCATTCCAACCTTGGTTTGGGACAATATGACAGCGTCATCTGCAAATAATAGAACCCCTATTGGGTGGTCTTCCAGTTTCGGAGGGGAAAAACTTGGTGCTGAGACAGCTGGAATTAAGTTGTTAAAAAAAAAAAATTGAATAAGGTTGGGACAAGAACACAGCCCTGTCTCACACTGACACGAACAGGGATTTCCTCAGTTAACTGGCCCAACCCATTTATCTTGATTCTCAGGGAGTTGCCAGAATGTAAGGCCATTATGAGATAAAGTAGTCTGCGGTCTATTTCAGTCACAGCCAACTTCCCTCACGAGCGCAATCTAGCCACAGTATCGAATTCGACTTTTAAATAAAAAAAAGCAGCAAACAGTCTGCCATTCTTGGCAACATACTTCTCCGCTAGGTGGGTAAGAATTAGAATATGATCGATCCGTCGGAAACCTAGCTTGAGCTGGGTGAATAACTTTGGCATCTGATAACCAGTTGGTAAATCTCTGTCAGTAGCTTGGCATTTTATACTTGTTTTCTCACTTACAGAACCATCTGTTTTCATCTTTGTATGCATTATGACCCTGATCCAAGGTCCAGGTATATGTATGGACAAAACGTGCCCTCTATGCATGCACATAGCATCCAAAGCAAAGTTCCCTTATCTCCCTTCTGTGCCGACAGCCATGTTCTCTGCATCCTGCCTCTCCCTCTGTTGGGTGGCTTTGCAGTTGGGAGGTGGGGGACTTTACTTCATGTTCTAAGCATACACATACAGGGGGTGAGTTTTGGTCTGGTTTGCATGCATGGGGACCTTGGGTTGGGGACTGACTTTGTATGCAACACAAAACCCAACAACTCCTCACTTAAGAGAACGTTAGTGAAACCGACAGCAGGGAAGCTGCTTTTGAGTATTTTCACTCATGCCTGGTTGTGTGGACGGAGTACTTTTTCACTTCCACACTTGGAAGTTACAGCTCCAATTTTAAAAAACTCTTTATAGGATACTAGAATGGGCTCAACTTGATCTCTAGAACATCAAAATGAGCTAAATACTGCTCCTTCTACTAGCTACACATGTGCATGCAAGTTTGCAAAATGGGAAATTTGCTTTTGGTTCCAAAATTCAAACTGCTGCATCTTGGTCATTTTTAATGGATTTTTTATAAAGTTTGGACACATTCCAAATCTCACCCTTTCTATTTAGTTTCACACTAATATGGTATACCATTCCTATAACCAGGGTCCCAATTCTCCTGTGGATTTAAAAAAAAAATTCCATGGAAGTCAGGACAGCCCAGGGCCCAATTCTGCACCCCACTGCACTGGACTTACCAGGCTATGGAGGGGGGTGGGTGACCAGGGCTTGCCTTCCTTCCCCCATGCTTGGTAAATCCAGTGCAGGGGTTCCCCCTCCACATCTCACAGGCTGCATCGCGATGGCAGGGGTTGCCAGGGCTCCCCCCCCCGCCCTCCCCCCACACACTTTCCCAGCCTGGTAAATTAACTGACCTGACAGTGGCAATGGCAGCTACTCTTTTAAGCACGCTCATCCCCATCCGACTCCTGGCCCCTCCCAATGGGGTATCCAAGAGCAGTTCAGCCAGATGATGACATTCGGCTCCGTCGCCCTGAGAAGTCCCATTCAGAGGAGCCAGTAATAGGCCAGGAACCAGATGAGGATGAGTGCGCTGAAAGGAGAGGCTTCCGCCGGGTCAGTTACCAGGCTAGGAACGGTGGGGGGTGGGGAGGGAAGGCAAACCCTGGCAGCCCCTCCCACGTAACCCAGCCTGAGGAAGGGGAAGCCCTGAGGGTTTGTTCATCTCCCGCCCCCCGTGGAATCTTCTGCCCTGCCTCTCCGCAGTGCAGGCTGGAAATTCTGTGCTGGGGGGTTGGGAAGGGGGGCAGGAGATTTGGTGGTGGTAGTGGGAATTCTGCAGGAGATCTGTGAATTGTGGACCCACATTTAGCTTGGGGCCCTGATTATAACTATGATGCAGGTGCTTTAAGAGCAACTCCTGTAGCTCTAATATATGTAATAAATGTGTATATATAGAATAAGCACTAGAGAACAAAGCTGCTGGTTGTCCTGCAGTGGTGCTCAAATCTACTGCTAGTTAATCCTTAACCCTTTCACCTCTTGGCCTGTGTTTGGCTTCTGTGCAAGCATATGTTTTAGATATAGTTTTTTTTATTGATTTGGAAGAACTGGAAGATGAGCAAACACCTGAGCATTAACCACTGAGAATGTAGAATGGTGTTCATGATGGCTTTCTCTTTTCTGCATGACACTCAAGAATCCTATATAAACTCCTAGATGCTGTTTGCATTACACTATCCTGTAGGAACATCAATTGGAGATAAGGACCCCATTGTGCTAGTAGCTGTACAAATATGGAGACAGTCCCTGGCTAGAAGAGTTAAAAGAGAGATCTCATCCTCCCATAAATTTCTTTTCAAAATTTATTCTATTACAGTGACATTTTCCCCTCAAAGGATGTTTAGATTTGGTGGCCAGTGTGAATCTGAACATTTCAAAGAACAAGTAGCTGGATAAGGAGCATTATAGGATAGTAATGTCAGAAGGTCATTGCTAACAGTTACACATAAATCTCTATCCATCCATACTGGAGAAGTTTCTACATCCCAAGGATACCATCACAATTGGTATTAATTGACTTCCTTGTTGACCTTTTCAGCAGAAATAGACGATTGAAGGGGGCCGCATACCCACCCAAGGGTCTGGTCCACCAGTACCGTAGGGAAAAGGCCATGCGAGGGCCAGAGCAGCACAATGCCCGGCCGACATCTCTCTCTCACACACTCACACTCCCCCTCCCCATACTTCCACAGCCCGACCAGAGGTCCTTAGAGGACACCTGCGTGAAGAGCCGGGTGTGCTGGTCCCAGCCATGGCACCCAAAAAGGCCCTCGTGAAGAGAAAGATTGCCATAGAAGACCTCCCAGACAGCCAGGTAAGTGCATGGCACCCGGGGCGGGGGCGACTACACGTCAAGTAGGAACAAATCCATAGCATGGGACAGGGATAGTGCAGGGCACAGTGGAGGTCTAGAGGAACAGCAGCACCTGGAGGGATGTAACTGACATAGGACAGGGAAGAACAGGCACTCCTGCACGGGAGTGCTCCCGACATACTACAAGGGATGGGACACCCATGCATACAACCGCAAGGAAAGTATGAGGATGCACACCACATGCACAAGCCCCCAAGGGACACAACTGTAATGGGCAAACATCAACAGCACCAGGCACACAACACCCATTCCATGTCAGTCACAGAAGTAGGGTCAGGCAGGTGTGCCCATACAGTGGTAGGCACATACACATGAAAGCAGAATAGGTCATGCCAAGCAAGGTCTCCCTTCCATGTGTCCAAGGATGTGTCTGTTGGATTAGACAGTGTGGGAGCGGACTCCCAGTATTTATGTAGGGGTGTCTCTTAACCCACGCTATCAGTGCGTGCTTACTCCACCCATCCCCCACAGACCCGACCCTCAGCTCTGTCCATTTAAAAATGGTGTGTGTGTGTGTGTGTGTGTGTGAGAGAGAGAGAGAGAATGCACGCGCGCTGAGGAAGAGCTGCTAGTGAGGCCTAGCACTTTCTTTTGTGTATGCACAAAACATATTTCATAACTAATGGAAAACAATGATATGACATGCCGCCTTCAAGGCGCACACAGCCCTTTTGAGTGTATGACATCAGCTGTGTAATGGAGGGCCGCACTGTTCTTTGTATGCTAATACATTGCAGCAACCAGTACATAAGTGGCGGGGAGGGGGGTTGCTGCAAAGCGTGAACCTTTTCATGTGAGAGATTGGCATTGGGCTTGTATTAACATCTCTAATCAAGGGAATTTAAACCTCCATTCTCTTGGCATTTGTATGGTAGTCATGAGAAATCTCAAACAAGACTGATCTTATTGCAGCAGTTGACAAAAGTTGTGCTTTTATTTATTTATTTTTTATGCTGGATACTGATTAAAAGTTTCCAACCATCCTTTGGCCACGTTTTTAAGCCAGCCAGTAGAGAGCAATGCAGTTGCTGACCAGGGGAGATGCTAGGGGATAGTGGACCAGGTCACAGTGGGAAACATCAGTGTGTGTAACTCAGAAAGCTGGGAAAGGTGTAAACAGATCCCCAATTTATCTGCAGAGTGGGCTCTCCAAACACTGTTTTATTGGACAGTGGCTCCTGCTTTACTAACCTCTAACCTCCACAGTGCTCAGAGGTGCTACCCACTGACTGGCCTTGCCTTTGAACCCCTTTTGGCTCCTGCCACCTCAAAGGCTTGCAGTCAGATTCCTGTGTTTTCCTTGGGACCTCACCTCTCAGCAGGATGTCTGCAGCGGGGAAAACTGATCTACCCTTAGAACATTGACATATTTGAAGGCAATACCCCTGAGACTTGAAACCTATTGCTTTCTGTTTCAGGAGCTGTCTGTCACTTGTCAAGAAATGTGGCTAAACCTTCCCCACCACTTTCCCCTCCTCTTTGAATGGGTACTGATATAGTATTAGAACATTCCCTGTTGTTACCTGCAAAGCACTGATTTTTGTTCATTTTTCCAGAGCTTTCTGGCCATTGTAGCAAACTGTTGTTAGACCTCTTAGATTGTCAGACTGGGTTTGTGTGGGATGGTGGGAGAGCATGCAGAGCATAAGGAAAGTTTGTGTAGTTCTTTCAGAGTGGAGTCTCTGTTTATACTCTTATTGACCTTCTGAGCAAGTCAAAATTATCAGTTTTATAAACTGTACACCTAGGATCTAAATAAAATATCAAGCTCAGTTTCCTTCTGCCTCCTATGATGTTACCAGTAATAAGATTCCACTGTAATGTTCTTGACCGTCTCATTGATGACCTCGTTGCATTATGGAATACCATGCTGACAGGAACCATCGATCAGACGGCTCCTAGGTGCCCGCTGCCCAGGTGACAGCACCGCAGACCTTCTTGGTTTTCCGAGGAACTGCGGTTGCTGAAGCAAGAAGGGCGACGATTGTGGTATCGTTCACATGCTGAAGCCGACAGATTGTGTCATAGAGCCAGTTTAGGAGCCTATGCCGTGGCTATGTGGGCAGCAAAAAAGGAGGTTTTTGCTACCCTCATAGTATCCGCAAAATCCCGTCCAGCAGAGCTTTTCCGGGTGGTGCGGGGGCTGATCAGTCTGGCCTCCCTCCACCTTGGAGTGGAGTCATCTATTGCACGCTGTGACATGTTTGTGGATTATTTTGTGGATAAAATTGCTCGTATTCACCATTACTTTGACGCCACATTTATTACACATGGGGAACTAGAGGTTATGGAAGCTCCGCCATGTCTGAATTTATGGGATCACTTTCAGTTGGTGACACCTGCTGATGCGGTAGATGTTCTTGGGGTAGTCAGGGCCACCTCCTGTGAATTAGATCCGTGCCGGTCCTGGCTGGTTAAGGTTTGCCGGGAGACAATGGGGCCGTTGCTGACTGGGGTGGTCAACTCCTCCCTTCGGGAGGGCAGAGTGCTGGGCTGTCTCGAGGCAGTGGTGTGGTCTTTGCTCAAGAAACCATTGCTTGACGCTGACTCCCTCGCCAGCTATCGGCCTGTCTCTAACCTTCCCTTTTTAGGGAAGGTTATTGAACGGCTAGTGGCTTGACAGCTGCAGAGGCAACTTGATCGTATCAATTTTCTTGATCCCTCTATCAGGATTTCGTCTGGGGTATGGCACCGAGACTGCACTTGTGGCATTGGTTGATCTACACTGGTAATTGGATTGGGGTTGTTCAACCCTGCTGATTTTATTAGATTTGTCGGCTGCGTTTGATACCGTTGATCATGAGATGTTGATGAGACACCTGCAGGATTGTGCAGGGATGGGCGGGACTGTTCTTGAATGGTTCCGTTCCATCCTGATTGGAAGAACTCAGCGAGTGGTGCTTGGGGATCATTTTTTATCATATTGAGACCTCTTGTGGCCTGTCCCCTCTTGTTCAGTGTGTATATGCAGCTGCTTGGCGAGGTGATTAGGGGATGTGGCGTGTGGTATCATCAATATGCTGATGACATCCAGCTTTACCTCGCTTTTCAGCAGATCCAGGTCCGGCAGTCTCGGTACTTACTCGGTGTCTGACAGCTGTGGGGGACTGGATGAGGGCTAATCAACTGAAGATGAATCCTGACAAGACGGAGGTGATGTTGGTGGGTAAGGCGGTGTAGGTGGCGGCCCCCATAATTGATGGGGTCTGCCCTCCACTAGTCTCCGAGGTACAGAGTCTGGGGGGTGCTCCTCAACTCGCAGCTCTGTCTGGATGCTTAGGTGGAGACTGTGCTAAGGAGTGCCTTCCTCCAATTACATCTGATGCGACGGCTTTGGCCATATGTTTCAGACTCTGACCTGGCCGCTATCATCCGTGCTTTCATCACCTCTAGAATGGACTACTGTAACGCTCTCTACATGGGGCTACCCATGGTGACGACTCGGAAATTGCAGCTGGTGCAGGATGCAGCAGCCCGTCTCTTAGTGGGACTGGACCGCCGAGAGCATATTACGCTGGTTCTCCATTCCCTGCACTGGCTGCCGGTAGTTTTCTGGGCTCGATTCAAGGTGTTGGTCTTGGCCTATAAAGCCATAAACGGCCTAGGCCCTACCTATCTGCGGGACCACCTCACCCCCCGGATTCTGGATCAGCCCCTGCGGTCGTCCAGGGGTGCCCTGCTCGAGGTCCCCCAAGTCTTCTGGGGGGGCCACACTGGGGATGGCATCCAGTGGAGGCCCTGTTGGCCCCAGATCTCCCCTCCTTTCAAAGAAGTTGTAAGACCTGGCTGTTCCGCCAGGCGTTTGGCGGGGGAGATGGGTGATTGGGTGGGGCGGAATATTTTTATCCTCCTTTTAGGAGTTGTTTTTAGCTTTGTTTTATTTTTGTTGTGATTGTAAGCCGTCCCAAGCTACCTGTGGCAAGAAGGGCGGGGCAGCTAAATTTTTTTAATTATTTTTTTTAAAAAGATTTTTATAATTAGCCTCTTATCCTAACCAGACTTCAACTCCGATAATGTAATTCTACCTTCTTAACATTCCCATAGTAACTCCAAACTACTAGTGCACCTCCAGTTTGTATTTATTCCCAGCTCTTGTCCTAAGCATTTCTGTAGCACAGCTGGAAGCAGTTAATCAGCTGACATGCTCCTCCCAAAAACAGAATGCATTCCAGTAGTGGATAAGGAGATTCTCATATATCTAAATTAACAGAATGCTTTGATATTGACAAAAATTAGTCAGCTCAGTGTATGGAGAATTAGATTACCAAAATTACAGTTGGAAGTTTTTAATTCCAAGGAGTTCCAGAATGGTGGTATCTCCTGTCTCATGCTAAAATTATAATATAGTTGCCTTTATTTTTATCAGGATTTTAATAATTTTAAGAGCTTAATTTTATTTCATTCTTTTGAAAATACTAAACATAGTCTAATAGACTTTTCAAATAGCAGATAAAGGAATTGAACTAGCTTTCCTTAGCCATCTTCTCATGAATTTGTTACCCCAAAGCACTCTCCACTTGCTCTATTCAACTCGTACAAGTAACCACTTAGTAAATGAGAGTAATGTGCATTACTGCAAAGTAACTGGCATAGTAAAGTTCACCCCTTGTGTACCTTGAGACAACTCTCCCTGTTTGGATCAGGTATAGCAGCCCCAGAATTCAGGAGTAGATGTGAATGCTTTCTGGAGTAATCTGTATGTTTGTAAGAACATGGCCTCACTTAATTCTCCAAGTACACAAAGAAAATCTAGTACATTTGCTTCCTTTTTAAAAATAAAAAAAAATGAAGGCATCCACGAAAGGAATTATACTTGAAGTGGCAAAACTGTTACTAGCCAAGAAAATAAGGGGGTGCATCTGTGCCCCCTTAACCCTTAGCGAGCCTCACCACAGCATGGTTCCTAAACCTCTAACTGCCATGAAAAGGGGAAGGAAACTTCACTCCCCCCCCCCTCCCCCCCCCCAGGTATCCCTAAATACTGATGCAGAACATTCCTCAAATCTGCAAGGTTTATTGCATTTCACAGTTCAGACAAATGCACCCCGTCCTACAGAAGCAGTTCTGGGTCCCAGCACCCAATATGCTCGTGATGCACTGTTCGACGCCTGGTGCTCCAGCAGGTCTGACCACCATATGGAGGACTGCGGCCACTCAGCTACCAAACAGCAGATGTCATCCTTCATCTCGCCCGTGAGCCCCCATGCACTGTGCAGCCAAAGGTCATTCTTGCCCAAGTGGATGACCAGGATGTCCCGTGGTCCACTTCTACTGACTTTGGGGATGGTGCTGGCGAGGGTAGTGAGCGCGTCCCTTCGGCAGGGGGAGGTTGTCGCCCAGTCTCAAGGAGGCTGTGGTGCGCCCCCTGCTGAAGAAGCCATCTTTGAATGTGGACGCACTTGCCAGCTACCGCCCCGTCTCTAATCTTCCCTTTTTAGGGAAGGTTATTGAACAGGCAGTGGCACTGCAGCTCCAGGCGCATTTGGACAGCATCGGTTTTCTTGACCTGTTTCAATCTGGGTTCCGCCCCAGCTATGGTACTGAGACGGCCTTGGTGGATGATCTCCGCCGGCAGATGGATGCAGGATGTTCGACCTTTTTGATCCTGCTAGATCTCTTGGCCGCCTTTGATACTGTGGACCATGGGCTTCTGTTGAGACAGCTGCGAGACTTGGGGGATCTGGACGGGACTGTCCTTGGATGGGTCCACTCTTTCCTCTCGGGTAGAAGCCATTGGGTGGTGCTGGGGGCTGAAATATCTAGCCCTTGGGGCTTGACCTGCGGCGTTCCGCAGGGTTCCATTCTGTCTCCACTGTTGTTTAATGTGTATATGCAGCCCCGGGGGAGATCGTGAGAGGGTTCGGGGTGCGATGTCACCAATATGCTGATGATATTCAACTGTACCTCTCGTTTTCAACTGACCCAGGTCCTGCTGTCTCATTATGCTCCCAATGTTTGGAGGCCGTGGCAGATTGGATGCGGCAGAGCAGACTGAAGCTCAATCCCAATAAGACGGAGGTGATGGCGGTGAGAAGGGCGGGGAAGGTGATGGCCCCCCTGATGGGGGGGTTCGCCCACCTGTTGCTCTTCAGGTTCGGAGTCTGGGGGTGGTTTTGGATTCGGGCCTCCGTCTGGATTGGCAGGTGGAGGTGGTGGCTAAAGCCGCCTTTTGCCAGCTGTATCTGGTACGGAGGCTTTGACCTTACCTCTCCAGGCCCGATCTGGCCACTCTCATCCATGCCTTCATCACCTCGAGGCTAGACTACTGCAACGCTGTCTATGTGGGGCTTCCCTTGTTTCTGGTTTGGAGGCTGCAGCTAGTGCAGAATGCAGCGACCCGTCTCCTGACAGGGACGGGACAGCGTGAGCACATAAGACCGGTGCTCTGCGCTCTGCACTGGCTGCCTTATAGCGTATCGAGCCAGATTCAAGGTGTTTGTATTGATTTACAAAGCCCTGCATGGTCTGGGCCCCTCATATCTTGGGGACCGCCTCACCCTCCACCTCAGAGCGATCCCTTCGGTCCACCGGGGGTGCCTTTCTGGAGGTCCCCAGTGTAAGACGGGGGGCCACAAAGGAGAGAGTGTTCTCGGTGGCTAGGCCACGGTTATGGAATTCCCTCCTGGAAGAGGCTCGCCTGGCCCCCGGGCCTGTTGGCCTTTCGGCGTGTCTGTAAGACGTGGCTGTTCGCCCAGGCCTTCGGAGGGGAGGGTGGCGTAGGGGGGTGGGGGTTGGTGTTTAGTGGTGATTTTAAATTGCTGGGAGTTGCTTTATTATTGTTTTTTATTGTTATATTGGGTTTTATAATATTGTACGCCGCCCTGAGATGTCGTGGGCATGAGGGGGCAGCCAACAAATGGAATGAAATAAATAAATAAATAAAAAGCCCAGCAAACTGGCTTTCCTGAAGCCTGCTTTGAAGGCCACAGGAGAATTACCACACTCCCAGTCCGGATGCCAGCGATAGGACGATGCAGGGCCATGATCGGCGAATGCATATTATGATCAATTATATATCCGCGTGTGTGGAGGTTGGATGAAGCCTTGTGCCAAAACATCTCATCGTATTCAAGCCAGGCCATCCCCCCCAAAATCAGCATATGCCTTCGGTATAATCACAGCGTATTGGATTAACTGCCAGGCCCTGTTTGGGAACCTATAGGCCACCCCCCCATGTAAATATAAAAACAGGAGGCCCATTTCTCCCACATTTTTGGGACTTTAGGTGCCTCTTACGCCTACCCTTGTTCCCTTTCTCGGTTTCTGAGTTTTCATCGCCCAACTCCTCCCCATGGAGTAACATAAATATGTCTATAAACTCCTCTTTCCAAATTTTTTCCTTGATAGCTTGGGCCAGGTGATCCCCCAGCAAGGAGATGGGGATAGCATAGGCATGCAAGCCCCGGGTAAAACCCGGCCGCCCATAGCCAGGCTGTATCTCCAAGCCAGCCCCAGTTGTATCCCAGACAGGGATTGCGGTAGAGGCATCCAAAGCCAACATCGCAGATTTTTCCCAGTACCATTGAGCAGCCTGGCCATCCGCCCTGGAACTGGGGCTAGTGGTCATGCTAGTACCAGGGATCTGACCCACGGGCCCAACTGTACTGTTAACTGTGTGACCTATGGACCCCTCACCTTGCTTCGTGGGTGCCGGCTGTATGCCATTTGATTCAGGCGTGTCCGATATAGCTGACCGTCACGTGACCCCTCCGCACCGGATCTGACATCATCTGCCGGTGATTCAGTCTCGGTCTTCGCTTGCCTGGGGCCCGACACACGTCCCCCCCCTCGTCCCCGCACCCGGGAGCGTTTAGGCGGTGAAGGAACTGACGCAACCTCGACGGACTGCCCTGCATGCACAGTCCCCAATGCGGTGGCTATGACCTTGTCACATTGCGCATGGAGAACCTAAGAGCGCAGTCTAGCTGCTCCTGGTCCTCCACTGGAGTAGGGGTGGCCGCGGCCCCCAACCGGCCCCCTCCTCGTGTTAGAGAATGCGGCCTTTGGGATCTGTCGAGCCTGACTACCCCTGCCACTGCGATTGGACTGTGTATAAGCCATTGGACCTGCGCCTCATAAAATAAAAGGAAAATTCGATTAGAAACCAGACATTGTCCATTTGGTCAAGAACTAGACCTAGTCAATGGATACTCCCCACAGGAAAAATATCCATGATGATCTTATTTATGCATCAACTAGCATTTGTGGATCCTAACATGCGTTGGCAGCCCCTATTGTGTCTTCTGTAATAATAGACTTATTGTCACACATTTATTTATTGGTACCCCAGCAGTCATTGTGACCCACTGGGTGCTCCCCCCTCCCCCCAAGCCCCCGCGATTGCCCTTTGTCAGAAAAAGTATGCCAGGCTAGATGGACCATTGTTCTGACCCAGTATGGCACTTCCTATGTTCCAACACGCCTTCACCCTAATGCTTTATTTATTGTAAGGGCCTGTCACCAAACACGGGAGGCTGTGCCCCCCCTCCCCTTCCCCCCCCCC
>QEPC01013204.1:910513-950575 GCA_003113815.1 Sphenodon punctatus | reverse complement strand
CCCCCCCCCCCCCAGTACAAGTGAAGGGAAACTGAGGGCCAAAGGAGGCAAAGTATTCCCCTCACCAATTCAACAGCACCGCTGCTCATAAGCCTGCAGCAGCGCTCAAAGGCTAGGCCCACCCTCCAGGAAGCCAAGTGCCACCATGCTCAAGCCAGCGGTGGCGCTAAGGAGCTCTCCCCCCGCCCCTGGAGGCAAAGCGCTGCTGTGCTCAGGCCGCCGGCAGCACTCAGGAGCTGGGCCCCACAGGAAGCAAAGCGCCGCTGCGCTCAAGCCGGCGGTGGTGCTCTGGAGCTGCCCCCCCCCTCGGGAAGCCAATCAAGCCACCACACTCAAAAGCATTAGGAAGCAACGCGCCACCATGCTGAAACCGGCGGCAGCGGCGCTAGGGCTGTGCCTCCCCCCCCATGGATGCAAGGCCAAGGGTCCCCCCCTTTTCGCATGCACAAACGTGCTGGTACTCTGAAACATGCGGTGGCACTGCCAAGTTGTGGGTGCAGGACACACACACCCCTCCCAAACAGACCGGAGTTGCAGATGGGCACGAGGATGGCACGTGGATGCGGATGCCCACAAGGATGGGCACATGCTTAAAAACTCACCTCCACAGGTAGGGGTAAATGCTCGTTGAAGAAGCGTGCACGCAAGCAGGCAAAAGCTCCTCAAGTGGCCCAGTAGCAATGGGGAGAGAGGAAGAGGCACCTGGCCAGTCTAGGTATATATACCTGCCTTGCTACCCGCCCCCCAGGTGCACCTTCCCTCCCCATTGGGCCACAGGGCCATGCCTATAGAGCAGGGGAAGGGCAAGGGGCCCTTGTCCTTCCCCTGCCCAAATCCCTGTTCTGGGCAGGCGGGCACAAGCCAGCCCCCCCTGCTAAGGGCATGGGGGGGCATTCTTTTCTCTCTCTACTGGCACCAATGACATTTTAACCTCGCCTCTGAGGGTAAGCACTTCTAATGTCAATGAATTTCTGCAATAAAACGGAGAACCCCTAAACGTCAGCTCCCAGGTGACCAGTATCTGGAGGGTCAGGCTAGCACTGTGAACCCTGACCTTTCTGCCTCTTATGAATCTAAACCTGGAACAAACCAAGAAAGGCTGGGTATTGGATAACGTTCATTTTCCTCTTTGTTCCTTTTTTCTGAAGAGTGCAAATGTACTTGGAAAATGACTACATTACAGATTTGACATGGGACATTAGCTAAATAGCACCAAGTCTTTCTCTTCAGAGTGATGTTTGGGGGTAAAATTAAAATTGTTTTCTAAAAGCAGTAAGAATTTTCCATGACTTGAGTCTCCCTGAAACCTCTGTCTTATTATCACTGGTTCTTGCTTAAACCTGCTCAAGCCTACTTGTGCCTGCTTTGAACCAGGTGTGGGTTTTGAGGTGTTGGGAGGGGCTCTGGATTCCCCTGTGCTCGTGGGCAGCATCTTGGATGTCCAAGGCAAATAACCACAAGGCAAATTTGGAGACTAATGAAGGACAGTTGCAACAAGGACTGAAATGATGTGTTTTGTTGTACTTCCCAGCCTCTATGAGCTTCCTGAAAGAAAGGATTTTTATTTCCAGAATTGTGGTTAGGTGAAAAATGCAGGTTCAGCACAGTCAAGGAAAAAAATAAGAGATGAGGTAGAAAACTCTACATAAATCATGTTAAAATATATCCTATTTACTAAATGGGTTAAAAGATATTTAGTGTTGGTTGTTTTGTAGAAGAGGCTTTTCTCCATCCTTCATTCTTAAGTGTACCAGTGGGTCAAGTTACTCTGAGGTGACGTTGCACTGAGAGTATAAAGAGGGGGGGAAGGTGCACTTTAAATCCTCACTGTTTATAGGAACCCTGTCTTACCTGCTTAACAAGTTTTCCTGAGAAATAGATCATTACTGAGAAACGCATTTAACATGTATCTTCTATATATTTATATATAATAGATCTTAGAGGTACATATTAGCATGAGTTTCGATCAGTGAAACACTTTGTAAATGATCAAATTGTAACCTTCATAAATAAATAGTCACCTTAAAATAGTGAGCTAATAGCTTGAAAACCAAATATTAAAAAAGCTAATGATTTTGGCAACCTTAATTTTGGGGTGCTTGACTTTAGACACTTTAAAAGGTCTTTGTTTTCAGAAGGTGAGCACTTTTGCCAGCTGACAGTCAGGCCTCCTGAAAGCATTTCAACTATATACGCACAATCACTTATACTCGATCTTGCAAATGTTTATATGGGTTCCTCATACTCCTATTGCAATCCGTGGGACTAGGCATGGTTGTAAAAATGAGCACATTTAAGTCTTAGCAGGATGGGGGCCTTAATCACTTTTGATGAGTAGGACTACGTTCTTCATCCTGCACAAAACAACAACCCCAAACCATCTGGCTACTATGTTTAATACACCTTTAGACCTTATTCTTCCTGCCTTTGTCAGCTTAGGGATGCTCTTTGCTAAAACTGATTGCTGGTATGTTAATGAGAGCTGATGCTGGCAGCTGTAGAATAATGCTTTGGAAATATAGTGGAGGATTTAGGTCTTGGTAGAGTTGTGTCCGGTCCCCCCCCCCCAACATTGGGAAGGCAGAGAAGTTTATATAGTGGACTTTCTCTTTTTTGTGCTTTGAGGAATACTTGCAGGCCTCTGCTCATTCTGCATTGAGTGTGGTAATTAAAGCACTTAGTTTAGTATGATGCACACCTAAAAAAGAAACTTGCATCAAACCATTACCTCCTTTCAGAAATGGTGCATCACTGCCTAACTACCTACAAACTAAAAAATTCATCAGAGTTTTTTCTCGTGATCTGCTTAGCAGAGGAAGCAAAGATCAAGTTTGAAATGCAAGAAGACTTCTTGTGGGTTTGAATACCAAGTAAGTGATTCACTTGTTGGCAGTGAGGAAATTGCCTTCATTGTTGATCAGTTATTGCTGAAAATGGTAGCCTGGGGACTAAGGAGGGTAGGAATGGGTTTGTTTTGTTTTTTAAACCATGTTTTAACAAAATGTGGTGCGTGAAGTTCTAGGATGGAATTTGTGGCTGGAGCTTGGAGCAAGATAGAACATAATATTCTGGATGTTTGGTCCCTGTAGGCTCCCACTCAGAGTGCAGCTTTAATCAACTTTGCTTTATGTAAAATATTGGTAACTTGACAAGATTCCAATTTAACTATTAACTGGGCAGTGTGTTGGATATTCTTTTGTTACACCGGCATAGAGTTTCTACTGATAGGACATATTTAGCAAAAGGCAGAATGGGATACAGTAGCCAGCTTCCTTGGTAACCTGCCATTTTAGCCAGCTAGTGTTAAAAAATTCTCCCCCTCCCCTCCAGCAAATGATGGGAAGAAAATAGTTTTGTCCTATTGTTTTGTATCAGCCATCCAAGGATTTCAAAGTGATCTGTAAACATTTTAAGCTTTGCTACATTTTTGCAATGAATATTCATTTAATAAATGGGAAAATGGAAGTTAATTTGAGGTTAAACTAAATAAATGGCAGAGCCAGATATCAAATTAAGGAGACTTCATTCTTGCTACAGTACTGTAACTTCTAGGTTGGATTCCTTTTTGTTAAAGCCTCTCTTGCCTACATGATCAAAGAGTAAAAAGTACAGGGATATAAACAAAGACTACTTAAAAGAAAAGCAGTTAAAATAGAGTGACCACAGGCAACATGAAAATGGTAACACTTCAAGGCCTCATAAACCTTTTCAAGTGTAGCACTTTGGGAGCACTTGGCCCTTGCAATGGGGCAAAATCTTACAACGTCATGGCGCCTCACTCTTAGGTTGAGAGAAGGGGTGCTTTATGGGCAGTTAACTTTTATAGAGTCTTCCAAATTTCTCTCCTTTTCTCCTTCCCACCAGATCATAGACTGGATGAATGATAGAACACTAGAGGGTTCACTCCATAGGGCATAGTCCCTACTTTTTCCATCAGCTGCATAAATTCTTTTCCTTTGCCCCATTGCCAAGGTTTTTCTTTAACTAAGCAGACGATGTATGTTGATCCATCTTCCATTCTATGCTGGAGCTCCTTTTGTGGCACTAACACTAGGTCTAATGGGTACTATGAATGGGCCGTGTAACCTGATGCTGTGCTGGCTTGTAAAGCGATGCCCCCCCCCCCGGTTGATTTCTAAGGAAAATAAGTGTTACTTTCAGTGAGTAGGCTGCCTTTCTTTGTCGCATGAAATTAGCTGAGTGTTTTTGTAATATGCTTCTCAGTCAAAACAGTGTTTGTACCAGTGCCTTCAGAATTCACACACCTTAGCTTCTCTTCTGTTCACCTGGATAACTTAGGAAAGAAGCCAAGTGTAAGGGAGTCATTGAATTTGAATGCTGTTACAGGAGATGTAATGCTGCACACATTTATGAACAGCAAAAAAGAGCAGCTCTGAATTTTTTCATACAACTGGTGGTGTTGGTTGTTTTTCCCAGACCTTAATTTGCCAGGGGCTTATTCTTTCTGTCTTCTGAATACTGCTACGTCTACTACATATGATACAGAAGTTTCTTTCCCAAATTTTTTTTGGGTGTAATGTATGAGTGTAGTTGGAAGTTCGGGTGTTTTTTTTTTCTTCCCTTTGAAAAGGAATTTTTGTACCATGGTTAGTAGACCTAGCAATTTTTGGAAGTGTGTGTTTGCAGATATAATTTCTTGGGGAAAGTTCTGTCCACATGGCTTGCCTTTTTTTTTTTTTTTTTTTTGTGATGGCCAATAAGGGTAAAGATGCAACAGTGGCTTTGCAAAGTACCCTGTAGGATTTGATATGAGACTAGCTCATTTCACACAGGCCGGGGTAGGCAAATTCCAAATCCAAAGAACTGCGCATCAAGAGCTTCATATGGCCAAGAGCCACCATAGAATGTCACTCGAGTCTTCATGCACACATGCATGTGCGTCCTGCCATTTGCCCAACTTTGACATAAGCAATTCAAAATCCAATAAATGGTAGCAGTGAACAGTCCTCTGTATCTTCCTGCTAATTTTTTGAGCGACTCAGTACCTACCATATGAATCCTACAGAGATTAATGGAATTAGATTAGTGTAAAGGTTCTCGAGCTCAGATCAGGACTTTTCATCATGCTTTTTAATGGTGGAAGATATGTGCTTGACTTTGAGCAACTAAATTAGCTGTGGAAATCAAACTGGATGGGTAGAATAGCTCAGGATAGGTTTAAACAAAGAACCCTTTTAGAGAGTACAGAAAGAATCCTTGTGGGGGCCAGTAAACATATGTTTACTTTTATATCTGAATGTAGAGATCGCCCAACTGAGTTATTTGCCCAAGGTGGATGTCATTGTTGAAGCCAGGAATGAAACACAAGCCTTCTGTGTCCAGATCACTAGACAGTGCTATGATAACAGGTTTGTTTATTTAGATTAGGTTTATTTAATACATACCCAGTCCTAAACCTGTATTATCTTCCATTCCAGCATTTCAGTCACACAAACTGTAGGAAAGAAAATTAAAACTCCCTTGTATGAAATAGGGAGAGAAACACTTCTCTCTAGTAGAAGAACTTCTTTGGAATCCTTAGTAACTTGCCATGTTGGAGTACAGAGAATAACTATCCACGCTAATCAGTTAGATTTTGTAAAAGCAGACAAGGTGGGAAGGAAGCAATGAGCTCTCGAAACATCTGTTTAGAGATTTGCAATCCCCTTGGAAGGTTTTGGATTCTGCCTTAAAGAAACAAAACAGAAAAATTACAACCAAGTGTTGAAACATTTTCTAGCTCTTCAACCAAAATTAATAATTACACAAATATTAGTGTATAAAGAGTAAATTCCCTCTGCCCCTTTCTGGTGTGAAGATGTAATTCTGTCTGACATTGCAAACATTCATGAAGCAAAGGGAAGCAGGGTCAAAGGCATGCCTGCTGCAACCAACAGGAGGGAGAGAAGTCTCTCTGTAGGTTCTGTGTATTAATTCTTTGATTAGAGGTTAATAGTCGTAAGGATTGATCATATTTGGAGATAATACTATATCTTTACAGTGAGTTACTACTTTGTAATTTTGAAATCACTGAAAGTTCAAGTTGCTTGTAACAGATTACATGATAAATTAATTGTTAACCCTAAAACAGTAAAAAATCTGAATTGTGTTATGCCTCTTGTAAATGAGCATGACTCTGCCAGGAAGAAAGGCTGCATTAAGTTGCCACTGATGTGTATTTTGATGACTGTATAAGCCACCACAGGGCAATCAGTTTCAGAATATCAGTACAGCTTTATACAACACAATCTATTGGGGCTTTTGTGTGTGGGCACCCTAATGTGGACGGGTGGAGTATTTATTTTTCTCAGCCAAAGTGTTGTGTTGCTTAATTTTTATGTCTTATTCTCAGGGATCCTTTTTCGTACCTTATGTGGTAGTTTGGGAGGAATAGTATTTGTATGTCTGTGTAGTAGTTTGGTATGCTGGCTAGAATTCATTCTTATAATTTTGGCTGAATTGCAATTGTAGACTTTATCTGCACTTTTAGTTGGGTACAGTGTTTTTCACTCTGCTTAAAATCATTCTGTAGTGTGTTTCTGAGCAGAGTTTGAATAGCCACCAAGTTCTACCCAAGGGGTAACTATATTGCTTTAAATAATTAGGTTTCCATATGGTTTGTAAAATGCTTTAGGATCCTTCTGGATAAAAAAAAACAACCCTATAAAAACATAACTTCCTTTTGGAGGTAAAACTCCTGCTTTTAAACTCAGTCATTGGTTACTTTTCGGTGGGGATTTTTCTCTTCCCCACTATGGGTTAAAAATAATTTTCTAGATGAAGCTACTGGTCTTTTCTTCAGTCAACTCTACCCCTAATTACTTTTCTTGATGAGCCACTAGCTCACTGCTTTTGACATAGGTTGAGTAAATATATCTAATCTATGAAGTGGGGGGCGGGGGGGTGGACAAATTTACAAACTGAAGAACTGATTTACAGATAGTTTGGTGGGTTAGGTTCAGAATTTGGTAGTATAGCCATGCTTTCTGTGGCCATGTTCTGATGAATGGAGGTAAACCAAACTAACTACTTTCCTTCAATAGCATTCAGACGAATAGCATAAACCAAAGTAGAAACTATGGGTGTTTCCAGACATGACAATAGCACAAAATTCCATGCTTTGCCACATGTAGAAAGCTGTGCTGCTGTCATGTCTGAAACGGCTGCCAGATGTTGGCACAGGCCATGGCGGTGCTTAGCCCAGACTGTTCTCGGGACCATTCCCGAGGAACAGCCCAGGCTAAGCAACACTATGACCTGTGCAACAGCCAGCCGTAAAGCGGGCTGTCGCGTTTGACCTGCTCACACAAACCCAAGTCCAGGTCTGTGGCGCTTCTGGGCAGCCATCACATGCCGCCATGGCCACCAGTCAAGGAGGAGGTTGGGCCACTCTAACAAGTGTGGGGGTGCATGTTGCCCTGCCCTCTCCCCACCCACTCCCAGGCCCAGCCACCGTCACTTTTGTTAGGCGACCGGGCCAAATACTGTCTAGAGTGAGGACCCTCACTTCGGGCAGGATTCAGTGGTGGTGCTCAGCGCTGTCATGTGTGAAAGCACCCTGTTAATTCCCCCCCACAGCTGATAAATAATCGCTAAACCAAGGTCATTACCCTCATGCTAATAGCGGTTCAAATGAATGGTTTCTTCAAATACAAACCAGAGGGGTGTGTATACTCCTGATCTTTCAGGAGTATGTACTTCACTTCCTATTTCCAGATAACCTCAATTTTAACACTGTGTGAATGCTTCAGGAGTAAGGCCCAACTACATTGAATTAACTCTGCATTGGTACATGGCCTTCCATATGCTCCTGTTAGTTCGCCAGTGGAGGACATAGAGATGGTGCTGTTTCTTAGGAGAACGGAGTTTACTACTTGTATCCGCAGCACATGTAGTAATAAAACCTTGGATTTATTGCTTTTCTTCAGACTGCTGTTCAACTTGAAGAATCCTAAAGGGCTTTACAGATTGGCCATACAGGAATCACTTTGCAAATCTACTGCAGATAAGCCACTTGACTTGCGATGTTATGAAGCAGCAGTTCAGTGTTGCCTTGAAGCTTTGTGTCTCCCAAAAGTCTGCACCTCCAAGAGCATGGAGTTCCCCCAAGTGCTATGAGGAAGGCTTTGTTTGGTTTTTTTGGTGCTGCTGTTGTATTCTTTGAGCTTGTCTTCCTGCATAGTTTGAACAGTCATCCTGGCAGACTTGAATATCACTTAGCCAGCTATGTCTTATCCTTTCTTTTTGTCTTCTGGCATTGCAAGCATCATATGCTGCCAGCACATGTGAAAACATATTTGCTGTTCTTGGCTATCTCTCACAAACATGCTGCACGCTCCTTTAGGCTGATACCGAAACTTGGGAAGGTCCTAAAGTAAAGTGCTTTCTGAACACTTTGAAGGTGTTGGTGACTTCTACAAAAACAATTAAGCTTGGGAAATAAACTTCTGTTTGGCTTAAGGCACTCATGCTATGATTTTTGGCAACATATATTTCCTCTTGGGTTCAGTTGATTCTAAGCTTTTAGAAACTGTGACTCTTCTACAGAACCACATCATTCAATGTATTCATTGCTAAACCCTGTTTTGTCTCTAGCACCCAGAGGCTTGTCCTGTATGAGAATTAGTAGTGGATTGACTTGTCATATACAGAACTGTAAAAGACGAAATAAAAAAGCCCCCTACAACAACAAAGACTACTTTCTAATTCACCAGAGGAGAGTAAACTTTGGGTGTTGGCAAGTGAGTGTTTACTGTTTACAGCCTCACTTTCAGTTTTGAGTCCCAGCCCTGGTACTAGGACTGGGTGCCATAGGAAGGAGGGTCTTCTCTCCCCTTCCCACCATACCATAGGGAAGTAGGCTGCGTTCCTTCCTGGTGGAGGAAAAATATTTTTACAGATCTGTTCATAGTTTTAACCCAGGAATGATGCATCTAGGAAATTTTGTATGTCACGAATTCTACAGTTTAGAATTGGTGCACCCAAATATTTTGGCTGTTGTCGAATTGTATTTTGAGTTCCCCTGAGTTACTAGAACTGAAGTGACAGTTGGTTACTTCATGCTATGATTAAACGGCATTTGACATTTTAAGAGAGAAAGTGGATCAAAATATTAAAGAAAATGGCTTCTTTTTAAAAGTTTGTAGTCCCCTCCCCCTGACTAGTCAACTCACAAATGCAGTCTTCCTGTTGGAACTTGTTTGGGGAAGAGGACTGTGATCTACTTTAATCTTTTTTCCAGTCTGAGGTTTCCAATCTCTGTAGAATCATCTCTCATTAGAGTGAACATGCCTCTGTATTTCATTTCCATCTGAATTTTAGGGTACAGTGATGAGAAGTTGTGACTTACAAACAATGACAGATTGTTGGATATTGGTTCTTGGGCATAACAGGTCTGAAAATACACCTCCTCCTTTCTTTGCAGGCAAGATGGTTCTGGGAAGCTTACTTTCAGTCAATGAAAGCCATTGCGTTAGCCACCCTCCAGATTATCAATGATCGGATCTACCCCTATGCTGCCATTTCCTATGAAGAATGGAATGATCCCCCAGCTGTTGTAAGTAGAATTAGTGATATGAGTTGGCTTAACCACCCCCTCCCCGGTTCTAGTTTTAGAGGCCTTTGCCATGTTTTGTAGTATGACACTTGGTGGTATTGCTATAAAATGTTTCTTGCATTAAAAATTGTACATATAATGTGAGCATATTTTACAGCAATGGGCCAAAATCAGTGGCATCATTTTTGTTGACAAATTTCCCTTATGTTTGTGTAAAAATCAATTTGTGCTGTTGCCTAAGCTATGATGTTTAGTCTAAATATGAAACAAAGTAGTAAAGATGATGCCACCAATGTGCTCTCCCTCGGATTCTAGTCCTGGAACTCGCTTGTGCAGAAACTTTCAATCATCCAAAATTTCTTGCTGATTTTTGTTTGTAAATTTGAACAAACATTTTTCATTTGTTGTTTGGCTAGAATTTGAACCCAGTTTTCCTAAAAGGAGATGCTAGTGTATTCACTTTATTTACCATTTTGTACTTCACTGTTTTCTCACACTGTGGAACTTTGAAAATGTATCTTTTTCCTCATTTGGTGTTCTACTAAAGTGAAACAGGTTATTTGGTAGCACAACCATTTCCAACAGGAGAACCGAGCACAGGAGCATACTGGGTTTTTTTGGGTGGGTGGAGGTGGTAAAGAGGTGGCAGGTTGGTTAAACATCCTGGATTAGAGTAGTGTGATGTGAGTGGCAAAGACGTGGAGGCTGATCTGCATTCTAGGAATGCTTTCTCTACTCATGTCATTTAGAATTCCATCCCATTAGCCCCCCTGACTGGAAGATAAGATATCTAAGGTGGTGGTACAAATCAGGAAGCAGTTATCAAACACAAGCACAACTGCACTCTAGTTGTTCACATGAGGCGAGGATAGTGGTGGAGTTAATAAAGCATTCTACTGTTAACTCCTGCTGTTCACATGAGAAAACCCTGTTCCACCAGCACCATCCACACCCTTCTGTGACATCTACTCTAGGAGAGAGTGGGGAAAGCTATCTTGTGTATAAACAGGACTTTGCAACAGACGGTAAGGAAGAAACAACAGGAAGAACCCGAAAGAGTAAAATGTTGAAGCCTTGTGAGATTGAAGAAAAAAAGAGTTGAAGTGTCAGAATCCCCCCAATCATCCACATGAGACAACTTGTCCTGTACGGCAAATAGTTCCTGAACAGGTCCACCCAATCCTTTTGATAGTAATTTACCACTTAGCTCCGAATGTGTATAAAAGTATTAATTTTTAATACATAATTGATTCAGCCACTTATTTAGAGGAATAAAACCTTGTTCTAACAATGGAAGAAAAATGGAAGCTATGAGTAGTTGTGATTTCTCCATTTTTGCTTTAGAGTTATGTTTTACACCTGAGGTGCATTTTATATTGAAGTCTGGTGGGGAGTGTTATCTGCAGAATATAGCTAATTTATAATTTCAGACACACTGAGAAGTGAGTGAATTTTACAGTATTTGCTAGGCAAGTTAATAAATAATTGGGTTGGTTTTTAATAGATGAACTGTCCAGCTGTCATAGTTCCAGAGATGATCTCTGCTTTTCAGGACTAATATCCTGTTTGAGCATAAACATGCGCCTCATCTAGGTTTGTGACTAACATGCATTTATAAAAGGGAATTGGTCACCTACCTTTGGCGAATTCTTTTCTCCCTTGCACTCTGGATACTCCTCGGTTCGGGTAGCTCTCTGCTTTGACCACCAGGAGGCAGAAAAACTTTTCACTCCATGTGCATGTGTGGAGCTACCCCAATTCCTCCTCAGTCCGTTTCCAAGCCGAGGACCGGGTTCCACTCCCTCAGGATGGTCGCAGTGAGGCTAAGAGCAATTAATATACTAACAAAATGTAAAAATTGAACTTGAATAACTACCGGAAGCAAACCTGTCTCCCGGCCCAACAATCCTTATACTACTAGAGGTTGAGATATTTGTAGGTATCCCCATTTCCCCAGGTGTGTTGCTGTTTGGTAGGGAGGGTCGGAGGAGTATCCAAAGTGCAGGGGAGAAAAGAATTGATCAAAGGTAGGTGACCAATTCCCTTTTCTCCCCCTGCCTCTGGATACCCCTCCATTCAGGATGTACCCGAGCAGACAGAAATCCTCTAAGGGCGGGAACAAACAGCACTGGGTGTATCCAGTACTGCTTGAAGCACCCTTCTACCAAACGCGGCCTCCTCCAAATTTGAACACATCTAACTTGTAGTGTTCTGCAAACGTGTGTAAAGAAGACCATGTGGCTGCCTTGCAAATGTCTTTGTATGAAGCCCTGGCCTTAAATGCATACAAGGTAGCTGCACTCCTTACCGAGTGAGCCCAGATCTGTAATGGGGTAACCTTCCCCTTTGCTTTATACGCCTCTATAATTTCCTGTTTCACCCACTTTGAAATCAGAGACTTTGAGGCTTTAGAGCCTCTGATACCTGTCCTGATATTGATAAATAGGGCTGTGGACCTTCTGAAATTCTGGGTCCTAACCAGGTAAATTTTTAAGGCCCTGCACACATCTAAGGTGTGCCAGATTTTCACTTTGGGATGAGAAGGTTTAGGACAGAACGAAGGGAGGACTACTTCCTGAGATCTGTGGAACAGGAAGTTTACCGTAGGCATAAATGCTTGATCCAACCTCAGGGTGACTGACTGTTACTGAAAATAACAAAAGTTATCCTCCACTGAAAGAGCCCCCAACTCAGAGATTCTTCTAGCTGACGTGACTGCCACTAGGAAGACTACCTTTATGGTTAGAAAGTATCAGGATACATGTCTAAGGGGTTCGAACGGAGCCCTGGTGAGAGAATCTAAGACCAGATTTAAACTCCATGATGGGTACCTATGAACCACTGGGGGAGAGAGAATTCTAGCTGCCCTCATGAATCTCCTGACATGCCTGAGAGCCAAAATGAATCTGCTGGAAATCGCCCTGATTACTGAATCCAGGGCTGCTGCCTGTCTTGCTAAAGTATTAGGCTTTAGGCCCTTGTGTAGTCCCTGTTGTAGAAAGTCCAGGACCTCTGGGACATCCGCCGTGCAGGGGTCCTTCTTCCTTGTCATTGACCACAGTGCGAATGTTTTTCAAGTGGCTCTGTATGCTCTTCTCGTGGCCGGTCTTCTAGAGAGTTGAATAGTGGCTAGGACGGCCTCCGAGTAGCCCTTCTCCCGCAAGGCTGCGCGTTCAATCTCCAGACTCTCAACCTTAGATTTGATAGGTTGTCGCACCGTATGGGTCCCTGTGACAGGAGGGTGGGGAGGTTTGACAATGACTTGTACTGTGACTGGCTCAGGTGGATTGGATCCGAGAACCACTGTCTTCTGGGCCAACATGGTGTTACGAGTATGACCTGTGCTTGTTCCGTGATGATTCTGGATATCATCCTGGCTATCGGGGAAGGGGGGAAATGCATAGAGGAGACTTCTGGGCCACGGCTAATTTAGTGCGTCGGTTGCCGCCACCCCCTCGCAGGGATCTCTGGACATGAACTTTGGCACTTGAAAATTTTCTCTGGTGGTGAAGAGGTCCATCTGGAGCAGTCCAAAGGTCTTCACTACTTCCCTGAAGACCCCCGTGTCGAGCGTGAGGGTCGATTGTTTGTTGGCTCAGCCAATCTGCCTGCAAGTTGTCCTTGCCCCTTATATGGAGAGCCTTGAGTGAGGACGAGTGAACTTGCGCCCACACGAATAGCTTGGTGGCTTCCAAGTGCAGGCCCGGGGCTCTCGATTTCCCCCCCCCTGGTGATTCACGTAAGTTTTGGCTGTCGTGTTGTCGGTGTATATCAAGAGGTGCCAGTTCGTGATGACTGGGAGTAGCTGCTGTAACCCCAGACGAATAGCCTCCAATTCTAGGAAATTTATTCCCCATGCCATATCCCTGCTGGACCATAGACCCTGAATGGAGAGAGATCCCATGTGAGCACCCCAACCCCTGAGGCTGGCGTCCATTATCGTTCTGCGCGGATCTGTTAGCGGAGTCCCCATTTCGAACACCTCTGGCCTTAACCACCAAGACATTGAGTGTTTTAGGTCTGGTGGTATCAATACCCATGGGTTGAGACCTAGCGTAAGATCTCTCTGCAAAGGAAGCCGCCGCCATTCCAAGGGCCTGGGATGGAATCAGCCCCATATTACCTACCGCGTGCACGACACCAACAGCCCCAGCAACTGTGCCATGGTCTTCAGCCTCATTTGTCTTTGGTGTCTTAGAGCTTGAATTAAGGTGTGGACTTCCTTCTGCTTGGATGGAGGAACTAAGGCGACGTCTGAGGTAGTATCGAGGATTACTCCCAGATGTTCCAGCCTGTGGGTCGGAATCAGATGACTTTTGTCGCTGTTGACTAGGAACCCGTGCAGCTCCAGATACTGCACCGTCCTGTGTAAATCTGATAGGAGCTGTGTCTGGGATTGGGCTCTGATGAGGATATCGTCCAGATATGGGTACAGGTGGATCCCTTCCTTTCTGAGGTTCACTATTAGAGGGATTAAAATCTTTGTAAATGTCTGGGGAGCTGAGGATAGACCAAATGGCAGGGCCCGGAACTGCCAGTGTGAGTCTTGGTAGAAGAATCGGAGCCACTACCTGTGGGGCGGCCAGATTGAGACGTGCAGGTACGCCTCCTTTAGGTCCAGGGAGACCAACCAGTCGTCCTTTCTCAGACTCTGGCAGATGGATGCGACTGTCTCCATCTTGCATCTGAGCAGTCCAGGAGAAGGACCAGTATAAAGGATAAATTACAATTACTCGGCCAGCCAGTTTAGAGATGCCATTCCCTTAGATCTAAGATCACTCAGTTCAGGATTTGAGGATTTAAGTGGGCTTTGTGTTCTGACTGCCAAGTTATTGGTGGTGGTTAGAAGTCTACTGTTATGTAAAAATGCTTAATTTGAATTAGAGAATCTACGAGCTATGCTCTAGCTCTATATACATTGGGACTCCTTAATTGGATTTCTGTTTTATATTAACTGTTCTTTTTGAATTGATTTTAATATGTAAGAGTTAAAAGTTGAAGTAGATTTTGCACCTTATTTTTGTATTTTTACTATGCATGTTTAGGAGTTCAGGGAATTTTCTATTCTGTATTTTTGGTTTGTTTGTTTGTATGTTTATTGTTTGGACTATAGAGAAGGCTGAGCCTTAATCAGTTATTTGATTTGATTTGAATCTGAGCCTTAGAGTTTTTAAATCTAAAACTGCTCTCCAGTCCCCTGACTTTTTCGGTACTAGAAACATGATGGAATAAAGGCCTAAGCTGGACTGCTCTGGTGGGACTTCCTCTATGGCTCTGATTGCTCGGAGCCTTAGGATCTCTCCTAGCATGACCTGATGTTTCTGTGGGTCTTTTGAGATGGTGGAGGGGTGGAATTTGTTGCTTGGCTGGTTTTTTAGCTCTATGGAATAGCCCTGGTTTATGGCCATCAGGACCCACAAGTCTCAGACTGACTGCTCCCAAGTTGCTGAGTAACGCTGTAGCCTGCCCCCCACCTCTGACGAGTCCCATGCCTCTGTGGCTTCGGGATAGTCCTAAATCCTGTTTTGGTCGCCCGGGGGCCTGTGCTTCTGTCTGTCGAATCTGCCCTGCTCGAAAGGGGAAACTGCGTGCGGGTTCCCTCCCGCCCTGGGGTTGGAATCTTCTTAAACCGCTGTAAACCTGCCCACCCCTCTTGCTTTGAAGAGTTGGGACCAAAAAAATCTTTCTTGGCTCCTACTTGCTGCAAGGTCTTATGCTTGCTCTTATCATTGACATCGGCTAGTACCTTATCCAGGCACGTGCCGAATAATTTGGAACCCTTATAGGGTCCAGAGACCAGTAGGCTCTTTGCGGTAACATCCCCCTGCCAATATCTCAGCCAGACCCTCCTTGCCGAGATAGTATTTGCTACTGACCGGGCTGACCAGGTCAGTGCATCTGTGGATGAGTCGGCAAATAGTGCCATGGCCATGAGGACGCGGGAAGTCAGCTTTTGTGATCTTTTTTCTGAAATCCCCAGGTCTTGGGCCTCCTGCAACCAGGCTAGGAGCGCTCTGACTACATAGGAAGACAGGATGCTGATTTTTAACGAGGCGGCTGAGGAATCTAGGGCTCGCCTCGGGGATGAATCAGTGGCCCTGTCATTAGGGTCCTTTGGGTGGCAATCTCCCTCCGTGGGGAAAACCGTCTGTCTGGCTAGAGATACTGCTGCGGTGTCTACCTTAGGATTCTTAAATAGGGGCTCCTTCTTTCTGGTGAAGGAATAAAGGGAGTCCTGGGTCCTGTTCATCTTGTAGGCCCTGTCGGGGCACTTCCACTCCTCTAACAGTAGCGTCTCAAAGGCTTTGTCCGGAGGAAGCCCCTGGTCCCTGCCGTGCACTGAGGGGATGTATTCCCTGTGTTCCTCCTCCTGTGAGTCTGAGGACTCATCCTTTGAGGGTTTTTCCTTCAATTGGAGGGTTTTAATCACTTGGGAAAAGAGCTCCTCCTTAAGGAAAAGTGAGAACTGTCTCTCTCTTTCCTTGGGGTCTGAAGAGGGCTCTGCATACTCCCCTTCTTCAGCTCCGGAAATCTCTTGGCCTGAATCAAGGTCAGAGTCGGAGTGCAGGCCACCCTGAGTTAGGGAACTAGAGGTCTCAGGCCACTCACTAGAGGAGTCCTCCTCAGAGCCCTGAGGGGTTCCCAAAAGGCAGGCTATGGCGCCCTCTTGTGGCGCTTTACCCTGTGTTTTTTCTGCCTTTTGTGCTCCATCCTGCAGGGGCCTTTTAGCAGATTAAACTCTTGGGGGAGGGGGGACCTTTTGCACTTTCCCCGGATTTGGAGGTCAGAGTCTATCTAAGGACTCTAAAATCTTCCCCATAGTAGTAGTATTTAGAGATGCCATGGAGGCTACTTGTGTCTCCTCTGTGGCCTGCTGTTCTTGCTCCGCTGGTGCCTGTTGGAAATACATTCCTTTGGTTGCATCCCCTAAGCACCTCATCCTGTTTGCTTGCTAGAAACACCAGGAGTAGACAGACAGATCAGGGAACCCTTCCCCCATCCTATCTGTCCTACTCCTGTCAGGACCTGATTGGTCAATCTCCTCCCCCAGGAGATTTCTCATCTCTTTGTGTCTCAGAGAGCTTCCTTCCTCCCTCTTGAACACACCTAGTCTTAGGACTTAGCATAGATGTAGGCCTTTCCTATCCTACATGTATTTCCTAATAAAGCTACTTAAGCTTAAGTATGCTTCCTGCCTGCTTATTGATGATTAGCTACTCACACTCCTCTGTAAACTCTGCATTGGGCAAATGGATGCAATGATCTCACAGTCCTTGCATTTCCAACAGGGTTATGGGCCCAGACACCCAAAAGGCAGCGCAGAGTGAGTAAAATTGAGTGCTAGCATTAATCTTAAAGGCAGAAAAGAAAAGAAAGATTTTAGTCTCTGTGACCATGGATTCTATGCTGAAGGTCTCCATTCCAGAGAGGCTCACTGGAGCAACAAACTATGAAGCTTGGAGTCATAATGCAAGGATGGCACTGGGAGGACAAGGCCTAAGGAAAATGCTGGAGTCCAACAGACCTACAGATGCAGGGGCAGCACAAGAACTCTGGGATGAGAAAAATGACAAAGCTATGGCAATCATCTCAATGTCGGTGAGTCAGCGTTTACATGTGTACATACATGACAAGTTAACTGCAAAAGATATGTGGGAAATTTTACAGAGACTGTATCAAGGGAAGTCAAATATATCAAAGATACAAATGCTTAAAAGACTTTGTAATATGAGAATGGATGAGAGTGAAGATTTTTCAGCTCATGTTAATGGCCTGCTTGAACTAGTCAGGAGACTGGAAAATCAAAAGCTGAATTTACCAGATGAATTGATAGTGGCATTTCTGCTGAACTCTTTACCACCAACAACTTTTCAAACAGTCTGTCAGATAATAGAAATGCAGGATAACCTATCTTTGGATGTTGTTATTCAGAAACTTGAGGAATTTAATATGGCTCAAACTAATGAACAGCCAAACTTTTCCTCACAGCTTGCCTGCAAGGCAGCTGAGAACAAGAAGCCTTTTGCAAATTCAAAAGGATCTGCAAGAGTTAAGTGTTGCTTCAATTGCGGGGAAACCATGCATCTCGCATATCAATGCACCAAGCAAGAAGTTCCCAGCTTCTCTGCAAAGAACAAAGGGAGCCATGATAGGGCTTTCAGCCTGGTTGAGGAAAAAGCATCTCAACTTAAAAATGTGGAAGGAATAGAATGTGAGACTGCTTCACATGATTTCTTTGTTGATTCTGGAGCAACTAAAAATCTTATAAAGGACAAAGACAGATTTATTGATCTGGATAGGACTTATAGAACTCCTATAAGATTGGCTAATGGAGAGAAAGTTTATTGTCAAGGAAGAGGCAGGGCTAAACTCATATGTCATCTGGGAAACGGTGAGGAAATGAAAGTTACCATTGAAGAAGCTCTATATGTCCCAGAATTGGATCATAATTTTATAAGTGTCAAGTATGCTGTACAGAAAGGTTTTGCAGTGCATTTTGAAGGGAAATATTGCAGAATTTCAAAGGAAAAGGAGCTTTTTATGCGAGGAATGCTGGATTCAAATGGCCTATTCAAGGTAGATTGCTTGCAACAGGATCAGTATGCAAATGCTGCAAAAGATTGCAGACATAAGAACTGTGAAAGCAAATGGCACAGAAGGATGGGCCATAGAAATGCAGATGTGTTGCATGCACTTCCAGACCTAGTTAAACATTTTAAAATGAACTCATGTGCAACTAAAGATGAGAGATGTGTTTGCTGTGTAAAAGGAAAGGGAACTAGGCCCTCCTTTCATCAGAGCAAGGAGGAAGCCACACAGCACCCCCTACAGCTCATTCATAGTGATATCTGTGGTCCTATGAAGACAAAAACAATTGCAGGAAACCAGTATGCATTGACTTTCATAGATGATTTTTCCAAGTTCACGTTCACTTACTTGATTAAAGAGAAAAGTCAGGTGCTGGAGAAATTTAAGGAATATGTTGCAAGAGCCAGCAATAAGTTTGGAAGATCACCTCAGATCCTAAGGTCAGATAATGGAGGTGAATATGTTTCAAAACAGATGAAAGAATTTTTGAAGCAAAAAGGAATTGAACACCAGACAACCATCCCGCATACACCAGAACAAAATGGAGTAGCAGAAAGAAAAAATCGCTCTCTCATAGAGATGGCGAGATGTATGCTTTTGGATGCGAATCTGCCAAACAAATACTGGGGGGAAGCAGTAATGACTGCCACATACCTGCAGAACAGGCTCCCAACCAAAGGTGCAAAAGCAACACCTTATGAACTATGGCATGGGAACAAGCCCAGTGTGGGGCACATTAGAGTGTTTGGCTCTAAAGCCTATGCTTATATCCCAAAGGCCAAAAGGACCAAACTTAACACCAGATGTGAAGAAGGGATACTTGTTGGCTATGCACAAGGATGCAAGGGATACAGAGTAATGGACACTGACACTGGAAATGTGAAGATAAGCAGTGTGGTCTATTTTGATGAAAATGAAAAGGGAAGCACTGATCAAATGCCAGACCTAATGAGGCCAAGTTCATCAAGACAGAAAAAGACTGCAGAACTGCAGATAAAAGAGGAAGCTGAAGTTTCATTTGATTTGACCATGTTCAATCAACCTGAACCAGAAGGGGGCACTGACACCAACACTGATGCTGATGCTGAAACTGAAGCAGAACCAGAACTGGAACCAGAAGATAACACTGATGCTGATACTGAAACTGAAGCAGAACCAGAACCAGAAGTGAGACGTTCTGAAAGACACAACAAAGGAGTGCCAGCAGCGAGATTCTCCTACGCGGCAAAAGTGGAGGAACCACAGGAGCCCTCAACATGGCAAGACATTCAAAAAATGCAAACCAGTGAGGCGCGCAAATGGAGAGATGCTGCCAAGGAAGAAATTGAGTCTCTTAATGAAAATAAAACATGGACACTCACAAAGCTACCTGAAAACAAAAAGGCCATTGGATGCAAATGGGTCTTCAAGACCAAGCATAATGCAGAAGGGGAAATCACGCGCCACAAAGCGAGATTAGTGGCCAAGGGATATTCCCAAAAATACGGCGAAGACTACGACGAAACCTTTGCTCCAGTAGTAAGGCACACCACAATAAGAACACTCCTCAGCATAGCAGCTGCAAGAAAAATGGAAGTGCAGCACTTAGACGTGAAGACTGCATTCCTACATGGTGATATCAAAGAGGATATCTACATGCAGCAGCCGCCAGGATTCAAAGAACCTGGGAAGGAGGAACTTGTGTGCAAACTTCAAAAGAGTATCTATGGTTTAAAGCAAGCAGCGAAAGCCTGGAACGAAAAATTGAATCAATTGCTCCTTAAGGAGGGGTTCATACAGGGAGAAGCTGACCCCTGCCTATACTCAAGGTTCAGAAATAAAAGGAGGACATACATTCTAACTTATGTGGATGATCTGATTGTATGCCATGAAAACAAACGAGATTGTGATGAAATCGTCAGGAATCTGAACAAAGAAATAGAGGTGAAAGACTTGGGAGGTATCACTTACTATCTTGGAATACAAATAGAACGAGAAAAAGATGGAAGTTTCCTTCTCAATCAAAAACAAAAGATAAAGGACATTTTAGAATGCCTAGGCATGACAGAGGCTAATGAAGTGGGGACACCTATGGAAACAAATTTCCTAAGCCAGGAAGGCAACGACGAGCCCCTACCACAGGACAACCAGTACAGAACTGCAATTGGCAAAATGTTGTATGTAGCCACCGTCACAAGGCCAGACATTGCCGCTGCTGTAGGAATACTAAGCAGAAAAGTAAGTGCACCAACCCAAAGGGACTGGATAGCAGTCAAGAGAATAGCACGGTACCTGAAGGGCACAATGCATTTAAACTTAAAACTACCAGCAAGCGAGAACCCCAGATTGATGGGATATATGGATGCGGACTGGGCCGGAGACAAGACTGACTGCAAATCTGTGAGTGGAAATGTATTTCTGTATGGAGGCGGAGCAATCAGTTGGACTAGCCAGAAGCAGTCATTAATTGCCCTTTCATCCACAGAAGCAGAATTTATTTCAGCCACTCAAGCATGTCAAGAGGTAGTATGGCTACACAGACTACTAAAGGACTTTGGAATAGACGAACCAAAGCCAACTGAGATGTATGAGGACAATCAAAGCTGCATTCAGCTTACGAAAATGGAAAAGATAAAGCCAAGGTCGAAGCACATCAACACCAAGCGTCACTATGTGAGAGAAGCGCAAGAAAAAAGACTTGTTGAACTGATTTATTGTCCTACAGAGGAAATGATAGTGGATGTGCTGACCAAACCGCTACCCAGAGACAGTTTCCAGAGGCTACGAGAAGCATTGGGAATTGTCAGCAGTGCACATAAATGATTCGGTGCACAGGGACGATGAGAAGGGGTGTTGGAAATACATTCCTTTGGTTGCATCCCCCCTAAGCACCTCATCCTGTTTGTTTGCTAGAAACACCAGGAGTAGACAGACAGATCAGGGAACCCTTCCCCCATCCTATCTGTCCTACTCCTGTCAGAACCTGATTGGTCAATCTCCTCCCCCAGGAGATTTCTCATCTCTTTGTGTCTCAGAGAGCTTCCTTCCTCCCTCTTGAACACACCTCGTCTTATGACTTAGCGTAGATGTAGGCCTTTCCTATCCTACATGTATTTCCTAATAAAGCTACTTAAGCTTAAGTATGCTTCCTGCCTGCTTATTGATGATTAGCTACTCTCACTCCTCTGCATTGGGCAAATGGATGCAATGATCTCAGTCCTTGCATTTCCAACAGTGCCTCCATGAGCACTGAGGGGAAGGACTTTTCCCGGCCTGGGGAACTGCTGTCGGGCTGAACGGAACTCAGCCATGCTGAATCCGTTCTCAGGGGGGAGGGGGGAGAGCAGGCAGCTGTTAGCTCACTGGCCCTGTGTGCTGGCGCAGTTTGAATGCATGACCTCCCCCGCTCCCAGACTCAGTGCAAGGGAGCCGGCTAGGCGTTGAAACGTGGTTCCCAAGACTGAATCTGGGAACACGCTGCCCTGATTGCTCCGCCTGCCTTCCTAAATGCAACTGCTGGCGTCAACAGTTCTCCCGAGAGGGGAACACAAAAAATGCTTCCTGCTGGTCCGAGGCAGAGAAGAGACTGAGGAGGAATCGGGGTAGCGCCACACATGCAGGCACAGTGAAAAGTTTACTTCTGCCTCCTGGTGGTCAAAACAGAGAGCTACCCGAATGGAGGAGTATCCGGAGGCAGGGGGAGAACAGCACTGTTAGTATTTCTGGTAGGCACAGGGACTGTAAGGCAGGTGAGTTTGTGCATATGGAGAGAAGGCAAAACGTAATCTTGGGGAGTAACACCAGCCATATGCTTCAATCCAGGCAGAACTGGGTAGCTAAACAATAATTTGCGGTTGCTTCCTCCTTAGAAAATAACTGTATTCTGGGTTAGATAAACCTCAAGGCTGATGGCCTCATTTTATTATCTTAGTCTATATTAGTCAGTTAACAGGGAATGCCTTCAATACACATTTAATCCACTCTGCTTGGCTACTGTTGAGTGTTCCGTTTAAGCAGAATTTTGATGATTCTGATGTTTCGGAATAATCTCTTCTCTTTGACTGAAGATGATTTCTCTTTTCTTTTTTAAAAGGGCTAATTACTAATGTTTGCATTACGAATGTCATGTGTACCAAATATTCAGCAAAAAGGAGGTTCAAACCAGAGCAAAGAACCAACTGGGGGCAAAAAAAGGTACTAAAAATAAATAGAAAACTGCTTCCAATAATAGCAGCCCACAACATAAAACTTAAACCATATATTTACAGTGCATGCAAAACGCAACATAAACTGATCCATATACAACCTAACCTGACATTCTCAAGAATCATTATTGAATGCTGTAGAACATAGACTTCCTTGCAGCTTTATACAGGCTTATTAATTCATTTAATCAATTCATTTAATCTTGTATGTTTATTAACCAGTGCATGATGCTTTGGCTTGAAACACGTTATGTTGTATATGGACTAGTATGTTGTGTTTTGAATGAGTTGTAAATATATGGTTTGGGTCTTATGTTGTAGGTTAATGCTGTTGGAACCAGTTTCCTACTTCCTTTTCAGTAGCTTTTTTTTGCCTCCAGTACACCAAATATGCCTTGGGGGGGGAGAGAGTTCAGAATTGTCTGCCTACATATCAAAAGATGACATTGTATTGATGTCAATCATTGTAGTTAGTACCTTATGCAGGGAAAGCTTTTTACCTTGAGCACACTGTGGTAGCAGAAACAGACGTATGAATTCTGCCTTTGGGATACAGTGGAGAGGTGCTGGTTTTCAGATCACTTGAATAAAGATGCACCATGTAGAACTTAGTGTCCTTCCCTATGTCCCAAGTGTTGTGTCCCAATTGGTCTTAAGTCTCTTCTTGCCCATGGAAAAAGCCTTTGAGTTCTACCAGTGTTTTCCCAAAATCGGAGCATGTGCTACAGTATTTTAAGAAAAACATGCATCTCGTTACTGACATATATTTGATAATGATGGGCACCAATGTAATGGTTGATGATCCATTAGCCTAGCAGAAGCCTAAGGGGATTCAAATGATGGATGGCTAAGCTTGACAAAAAATAGAAACTAGATGTAATTTTTAAACTAAGTGATAATAATTGGGACAGCTTATTGAGGAACATCATGGATTCAAAATCTCTAAATGGGTATTTTTTAAAAAGTCTATTTACTATAGTATCCAGAAATTATAGGTTTCTTACAGGAATTACTGGGTAGAATTCTGTGGTCCGTGTTCTGTAGATGGTCAGACAAAAAATAATATCTGTTAAGGGCTTCTGTACTTTGATAGTTGGGTAGAATCTGAATACAGCTGGACTGAAATTTTCCATTAAAAACATTTTGGTGAGAAATTTGACTTTGAACATTTTACATTTTTACATTTTACAAGAATTTTACATTTTTTGACAACCACTTTTTAAATGGTGCATATTTTGCTGCTGAAAATGTTGAAACTTTAGACTATTTTCAACACAAAAATGTCCACTACGTGAAACGTATTGTTGAAACAGGTTGGATTTGTAGGAGCCCTAACTCCTCTCTTAAACCAAAGGTTTTTTGATCCTATCTTTTCCATGCTTTTTGAAAGGGAAACGAATTAAATTCTACCTCTTACAACAGTACCAATGTGGGGGGAAAAGAGGGACTCATTCTGTGGCTTTTACCATGGGAACTTTTCTCAGGAGGCAGGGAAGCCGCTGCAACCTGTCCCAGGGGCCACACGCATTCAGCTTCACAACCCATCGGTACAGCGAGGGACAGCATTTACCCCACTATGAACTGTCCTAGCTCAGCTCCCACCAGTGGCTCAGATCAGCCTGCAGCTCCCAGAGAATCCAGGAGTTGTTCCCTGCCCCCAGCCCCAAACCCACTAGCCCCCACTCTCCTCTCACAAAACCCGGGAGTCCTGGCTCCCAGCCTCTCGTAGATAATATGACCTGTGCATGGATTATATACATACAACAAACTATGTAAATTTGATGTATGTCTCCCTCTACCCTCCTAGAGAAAAGAGATGGGTATCTGTACGTAGCATATACATATTCATTCCATCTACGTATAATAACCTCTCTGCCTATATCCTACGCATGGATACCCATTCTCTTCACTTCTATACGACAACATAGAGGGAGGCGTACATAAAACATGCGTACATTTGTTACCTGTCTAATCCATGTCTATCCAGACGTTATTTTAAAGTCTCACTCTCTCCATTAGCTAACATGGGAGTAGTGTTAAAAACTACATGACGCATCTTCAAAATCCTAAACTCAGGAATGGACTAGAATGCACACTTTAATTTTCTGACGTGTCTACACTTTCACATGAATAACTTAAACTTTACTGCATCAGAGAATGTTGCAAAAGGGAGAAAAAAATATTTCCTTAAATTCAAAGTCCTATAATTCAGCATTTCTCAACCGACCTGCCTGAAATTCTGACAGATTCTACTCCTCACCCAAACAACCATCCCTACAAAATGTCAAACTGATAGTATAAAGCATCTCCGTTTTTATAACCAGTAGAACGTTCATGATTTTTAAGCATGCAAGCTACCTTAACTGTAGAGCCGCTCCTGCAACTCTTTAACACAGAATATAGCCGACAGACAGAATCTGCAGTTTATGAAGAATGAGCAGGGTACCTGATTTTAAAAAGGGCTGCATAATTTCATATTTTAAGTAATGTGCTTAAATACTGGTGATCACAACTCGTGCTCTAAAGATAGTAGTTGTTCCCATAGTTAGTAAGGAATTTGCATGGGGAAATTGCAAGTGCCTTGTGATCAATTGCATTAAGATTTTTCACCTTCACCTGAAGCATCGCATATTGGTGTCTGAAAGATGAAGCATGTCAGACTCTTGTAGCTTTCACACGAGATGCTAGTTGCAGGATTGTAACTTGCTCCCACAAGCTAACCGCACATGTGAGCTCACTATTCCACGTTTGTTCCGTGAGTAATAACTTGAATGCTCACGCATTACCAGGCTCCGAAATCCTACTCTTACAGTGACGGGTGTTATGGTTGTGCAAAATTGGGAATGTGAAAATACCTATCAGTATTGCAATTGCAGGATAGCAGGCATGGAAACCAGCAGGACATAGCTGTTCAATCCTGGCTAGTTAGTTTCCATTTTGTTAATTTCACCTTGCTCTGCTGTTTTCTTGTTAATTTCACCCAGCTCTGAGGCTGGCATTCAATCCACTGCTGGCTTGTAAATTTCAACCTAGCTCTTAGATCAGTTGGGCAGCAGGCATGGAGCAGAAGGGGAGGGCAAAAATTGCATGAAACTTGTGCTTGAGAGAATGGTAGGTCCTTCGATTAGTTAAATCAATATAAAATGCACAAAGAAAAAAATTGTGGGAGACGTCTCATGAGAAGGGTGTCCAGAAAAGAGAATGCATGATTTAAGATTGCGGGAACAAGAAAATCATGGGAGACAGTCTCGTGTGAAAGCAGCCTCTGTGGACTTGTATTTTGGACCAGTCTGAAAAAATCTGTGTTAAGCTCTAAACTTGCAATATGAGTGAGACTGTTTCTGGAGAAATTGAGAAGTAGTAATTTAAACGATACCTAGAGAAATGGAGAGGGTTAACTCTTCTGATTTTTGCCCTTTGACCACTGGAGGATGGGAAGCATGATGAAATACTTTCTCAAAAGTATTCAGTGGAAACATCATGTATAATTGGAGAGAAATAGAATAAATCAAGCCTCTCTTGGTCTGGTAATTCATAATTGAAACCACATTGAGGTTAGGATTGAGATTTAAAACGACTCAACCAAAAAAACTCTCCCCACAGAGGTAGGCGCTAAGTACATCTTAGCTGAGTTGGGTGTAGGAAAGAACTGTTGAGCTACTGTACCCTTTAGCACTTCATACTGCTCAGCTTTCACCTCTGGGATTTTTAATGATAGTGGCTTGTCCCATTCAAAATTGAATATGGTTTCACTAAAATTTCTGATTAACAACCAGCATTTGTCTGATGGCTGCTGAAAGTAAAATGTAAAGAGAGGAAAAAACCACGGTTCTTGTTCTTGCGAGCCGTGGAATTTATTTTCAAAGTTGCTGCCAATTTTCCTCACTAAATGGTAGCTGGGAAATTTATTCTTCTGTCATGATATGGACTTTCTTCCACATAACCCCATATTATCAAAACTCATTCCCTAAACAGGTCTACCATACTTCCTCTTTCACATCTTTCAAATGCCTTCTTAGTGTTCACCTCTTCCAGTTGACCCACCTTTGTCTCCTTCCTGCCCTGTAAGGAAATGTGAACTAAATTTAACAAATTAGATTATGAGATGGGCAGCATAGAAATTAAAATAAATAATCCTGCAACTATTTATATGTACTTGACTTTCCCATTTGTTTACTGCTTGCTCTACCTTTAACTATTTCATTTGTAAACTCTTTGGAGCGGTTTCATTGCCCCAGATATGCATATAACACTGCTGGTGACAAAGAAATGCTAAAATGATAGTAATTGGCCAGTTATAGAATAGTTTGGGTTAGATGGAGGTCATGTATTGTAGCACTGCATCTAGACAAGATTGATTTTTGTTGCTGCTAATGTGCCTCTTCTGAGCTAAAGGGGTGGGGTGGTAAGTCCAATTTTAAGTATCTCCAAGGAAGAGAATTCCACAGATCACTTGCACCTTGTCGCATTGCTCTGACTGTTCTTAAAATAAGATCATGCTGCACTCAATAAAGGAGAAGATCTATTTTTCAATATGTCTGGAGCAAGGGAAAAAAATATTTCAGTAGCAAATGGAAACTTTTTTTTTTTTTTTTTGCTTGTAGCAGTCAGACACACAAGCCAGTTATTTCCCATAGAGAATTTCCCTCAAGTATTCTCATACCTCCCCAACTTCAGGCCAATCTCCTAGACTCCTTTTCTCATTGTGGATTCCAGGGTCTTGGCTTTTTTTTGCTGTCTGCGGAAAACTCTGTCAAACAACCGAGACTGCCAGACCAAGTGATGTGAGATCACTGTTACGAAGCTGGCATTTGTAACCTGATACTGCTTGCCCATAAAAGTGGTTCACAATAAACAACCTATCAATCTTGGGTTAATTACCATGGCTCCTGTAATGAATATTAGCTGGAGAAGGGGAAAGGATTGTCTTAGCCATAGCTGAATGTCAGCACTTTGTCAGTGGACGTGATTGATGATCACTCCACTAGTATCTCTCCTCTTTGTGAGAGTGAGATTTCAGATAGGCGTCTGCCATGCGGTTTAACAGTGAGGGGACTGAAACAAATAGCCCTTAAACATGTTGATTACTCCAGCTTCCAGTAGTTGGGAGGAGCCTTCCCTGTGTCATGAGCCATTTCATGCCCTGCTGCCATAATAGGGGTTTAATTAGGTTTCTATTGAGTTAATTGCCTGCATTGTTTGCCTTTCCCCAGTAGAAGTCTAAAAGACTCGAGTAAATTATGGAGGCTTGAATTTATCCGATTTCCTGCCGAAAGTGAGGTCAAGAGGTCTCAGACTCTAGACACACTCTTCAAGCAGGCAGCAGGGGGTTGACTCTTAATGGTACTTCAGAGATACCTAAATGCCTTTCTGAAATGTTTCTTTCAAATACAGGGACTTGATTTTCTTTCTCCATTAGGTACCAAAGGGCAGAATATATATAATCTTTTTCCTTGGTTAGTTGTCTTTTACCAGGGACATAAGCAACAAACTACTTCAGTGCAGAGGCTGCTTTTATTTTCCCAAGAACATGCTGGCCATGCTGTTACCTTGTACATTGCATGAAGAGGAGCAGCCGATGTAATTTAAGTCTCATTATTTAGATATTCAGTGTTTGCATGTTACATGGATGTAACATGTCAGCAGCAAGTAAAGCATGTTGCTGAATCCTTCATGCTACTTGCCAGATCTACACTTTGGGGATAGCAGATGGTGACTCAAATGTGTTGCTGCATAACAGTGCCTTTTGAGAGAGAGCAACTGGAGGTAACAGTTCGGTGAACATAGGCTGTGCTGCTGGGTCACTGGAAGAATATAATCTCCTCTCTACCGGAGACTTTCTTATAATCCACAGGCCATGTGCATTTGGGTTGCTACCAAAGCACTGCTAATATACTCAGCCTTGAGTTGAAGAGAGGTCCCCCATCAGTAGGGATTAGAGGTGACTGAGTTGCTGTGCCATTTGATCTTTCCAGAAAATAGAATTTGTGCTGCTTGGTATGGTTGTGATGGGAGCCCGATCTGAGACTCCTCAAACTCTATTCACAGCAATCCTCAAGTAAGTTTCGTTTATTGTGTAGCCTCTACATTAGTAACCCAATATCCAGCATACCAGTTTTAAGCTTCACAATTTTATCACCAAGTCTCTAAGTAGTTCCCTTCCTGTGTATTTTGTTAGTCACCAGTGATGTCAACTTCAATACCTTCAGTGTGTCTATATTTCTTCAGATTATTCCCTATATAAAGCAGTATCCACTTTTTATCATAGTCCATCAAGCCATTTCCTACCTAATTTTTAAATCACTCCCGAAAGCAGTTGTCCTGTGTCTAAAAAATATGAAGCACTTGAAACACTCTACCTCCCTTACTTTTATATATGAAAGAACAAGTTAAACTGCTGAAATGATCACATGGCTAACTGCATTATTTTATTGGCTTATCTCTTCCCATTCCTATTGTTTGTCGCCCTCCATTTGTAATGGGAGGGATGTTTTGACTGATATTACAGCTAGCAGGTTGTGTTGTGGTGTCCCGCGCACCAGTAGTAGTTTACGAAACAGAAAGAACTTAAGTAGAAGCTGCCAGGTGGCAGCAGTCACTATTTTTAATAATGCAGTGCTACTTGTTCCTAGTAGTGCAAGGAACTTTTCTCTGTTGTAACGCCTGTTGCCCACAAGAAAATTTTACCAGCTACTACTACTTATAGGACATAGAAATTTTATTGTGCATTTGCCACATATCAACTTGCTATATACACTTCACAGAATTCAAGAAAATTATATTTCATAGAACCATGGGATAATAGTTAGAAATGATTGCAAAGGCTCAGGTCATCTAGTCAACTTCCTGCTTTGATACAGGAAGTCTACAGCTACCACATCCTCGATTGATGGTTGTCCAGACTCTCTTTGAAAACCTCCAGCGACACAGCACCTACAACCTTACTAGGTTACCTGTTCCATTAGTGAACAGCTCTTCCTGTTGGGAAGTTTTTCCTGATATTTAAGCAGAATGTATCTTCCTGTAATTTGAGCCCATTATTTCTACTTTTACCCTCTGTGGCAACAGAGAGAAGTGCCATACCATCTTCTTGTTGATAGTTCTTTAGATATTTGATGGTTGCTATATCTCCTTTTAATCTTTTCATTGCTAGGCTAAATATACCCAGCTCCTTCAACCTTTTGTCATAGGATTTCATTTCAGACCCTTTATCCTTGTTGTTGCCCCCTTCTGAACTTCCTCCAATTTGTCAATGCCCTTCTTAATGAGGTACCCAAAACTGGACACACTGCTCCAGGTTAGGTCTCAACAGAGCAGAATCCTTATTTCTTGTGACTTGGAAACAATGCTTTGCCTTTTTTGCAGCCATATCATATTGCTGACTGTTCAGTTTGTGATCATCCACAGAATCTTTTCATGTCTGCTGCTGCCAATTCATCTATCCTCATCTTATACTTGTGTATTTGTTTTTTCTCTCTTTACTGTAGAACATTTTCATTTATTTCTCCGTTGAATTTCATTATGTTAATTTCAGCCTCGTTTTCCAACCTATCAATTTTTTTGAATGCAGTTCTCCATTCCAAAGTGTAAGCTACCCCTCTGTTTTGGGTTGTCTGCCCTCTTGATGTGTTCCCTCTACTCATCATCCAAGTCGTTAATAAAGATGCTGAACAGCACTGAACCCAGGACAGAGCCCTCAGAAACCCTACCCAGTACCTTCCTCCAGTTTGATTAGCCATTGGTGATCACTCTTGGAGTATGGTTCTTCAATCAGCAATGAACCCACCCCATTGAAGTGTCTTACAGCTCCCTCTTTACTAGTTTGTCAGTGTCAATCTCATGTAGTGCTTTGTCAAATGTTTTGCCGAAACCAAGATACATTGTGTATGGCATTCACCTCGGCTACTCAACTAGTTACACTATCAAAGGAAGGAGACAATGTTAGTCTGGTTTGATTTATTCCTGACAAATCTATGCTGGCTATCAGTGTAATCTCTTGTTTCAAAAATCATTCGGGCTGTTGTGGGAGGTTGTAGCAGGGACCCACTGGCAAGTGAATGCAGGATTAAGGCCCAGAAGGACAGACACTCAAGGGTTAGAAGCTCAAATATCAGTTTATTTCTAAAGTCTAGGCCAGGCACCAAGCCTCTGGCCGCAGTCTAACCAATAGAGCCTAGCCACTACCACAGTCTCAGGCTAACTCTTTGCCAACTCGCATACGTACAGCTCAGTCTAGCCATGAAACAGTCCAGTGGCTGGCTACCAAAAATTCACCTCTAGGCTCCAAGGTCTCCTTCCTTTAGGACATCTAGGTTCGGAACCTTCTCTGGCAGTCTCTCCAGGAGATGCATTCTCCTTAGCTTTCAGGAGCAGACTGGCCCCTTCCTTCAGGCCTGACTCTTTATAGTGCTGGCCATGCCCACCAACTTCCACTTCCTGGTGACTGCCATCTTAAGTGCTTTCTCCTCTAAGCATCATCTTGTTTCTCTTCTTAAAGTTATATCCCCTTATTGTGGCACCACTCTGCCACAGAGGTAGAGCTCTGGGAATCATGATATTTGGGGTATGTGAGAGAGAGAGAGAGAGAGAGAACTTTTCTTTCTGAAAAGTTTCTATTTAAAGACCCACTGAAACAGACTGTACTATCGGGATTGTGGGCCGCCTAGAAATTTCTTGGGCAAAATAAAAGGGGTATTTCTCTACCTCTTCATATCTTCCCCTACATCATTTCACCTTAATAAATATTAAAGAAAATAAGCCCTTAAAAGTGCTGTTTCAGAAGATCTAAGCATCTGAAACCCATAGAATTCTATATCCCAGTTTGTGTGTGGTGGTAATGTCAACAGTAGAAGATTTTAATGATCTTAGGCAACAGTTAAAGGTACTTCTGCATTTTGAGGAAGAAAGAATCCAAAAGTGCTGTAAGGATAGGGCTAGAATCTAACTCCTTCTCGTGAACATGAGTTGATAACTTCATGACTCCGTAAAGCTTGCTTTCCTCCCAGTACAGTCCTAATTATGGTGTGTGTTGAACTGGGACATTGTAGGGTGTTGCAGGAAAGTGTTGGCAGTTACTGGGAAGTGTTTCTAGCCTATTACAAGTATCCCCAGCTCTTCATAAGCCAAGATTCTGAGTTTTCCCTGCAAAACAGTGTCAGTTTCTCTGCCCCTGCCCTGTTTATCTTGTTTTCTTCTCTTCTTGCTTGTCCTGCCTCTGATGTCTGGTCCTGGACAGTGTGATCAAATGGAAAAGTTGAGTGTTGAAATGTCTGCTGCTTTATTTCCATTTAATGGTTCCCTCTCTGTGCCCTTTCCCCACATCTTCAGCTCCTAATGTAGTTGGCACACTCAGTGAGAACTGAGTTGTCTGTCTTCTCTTTTGCCAACTGAGCTGGCCAGCTTATGCTGCTAGTGTGCTGAAATAAGAGCTTTAAAGTTTTAAAGGGGCACCCTAGCTAAAATTCAGATAGAGTAAATAACTTTCTGAAATTGACCTTGGCATCTCTTATTGGCTTCTTTTCTTTAATGGTGTAGTAGTGTTTTTCACATAAAACAAACATAGTTTTGTGGAGCTTAATATTTTTTCCTTCTCTTAGTGTCAGCATTTGTCTTTGTGTGTGCCCATTTTGTGTCAAGAATATGTATTTGCTACTTTTTAAACTCCATTTCCCTTCCGAAATGGTGGCACTGGGCTGGCTTTCTGCTTGTTGGCCAAGCCTGACTATAAAGGATGAAATACCTTTTAAGGGGATAGTAGCAAAGGAGAATGAAGTCATGCTAGCTTGCCTTAAAATACCCACTAGATGAAAGGTGTGGTGATGAAGATTATAGGAAATTGTGAATCATGAAAAGGAAAATTTAACTTCTGAATGCAACTTTTCCCCAAGAGTTTGGAATGTTAAGCGAAGCAGCCTGTTTGGATCCTATTCCAGTTCTTGTAATGACACTGTCGTCCCACCCCCACCCCCCGCCACCCCTTTATAGTTTTAACTGACTTTTGATTTGATTTCTCCTCCCTTTGCTTTTTATAGAAATGGAGCAGTGTGAGCAATCCACTCTTCCTTCCCTTGATCCCACCACAATCACAAGGTTTCACTGCTATAGTTCTGACCTATGACCGTGTGGAAAGCCTCTTCAGAGTCATCACTGAGGTGTCCAAGGTGCCCAGTCTATCCAAGCTGTTAGTCGTCTGGAACAATCAGAATAAGAATCCACCTGAAGGTAAGAGAGAAATCTAACTTTGCATTGGAAGTGTGTTGCAGGATGAGATGGTGATGCATCAGCTCAGTGTGTAATGCCGGTCAATGTCTCATTTATAAAGACTTAAGGCATATTCTGCAGCTATTTTGTGATCATATTGTCAAAATTAAAATCTGGAGCACTTATGTGGCAATAGTTTTTTAATCATTGAAAAGTGCTCCTATGCAAAACATCAGGGTGCACTCTTTTACATAGTGTGTTGCTTCTGTCAGCTTCTGGCCCAACAGGAATGCATGTATGTTTGTCGGAATGAATGGCTTCATACTATGCCAAATTTATGAAATATTTTTTAAGTATCCAAGCAAAAGAACTTGGGGGAAACATCAATATTAATTTAACTCTTCAACTTTTGTTCATCACCTTGAACAGTCATTCCTCTGGGCTGTGTTTCTTGTAAATACGATAAATTCTACTGAGAACATTTTGCCGCTGTGAAATAAATTAACATTTTCATGCACTTAAATGGGAAATTTTCAAGTGTCTTGAGAAAGCTCCTGGGAGACACCAAGATGTCCTATGAAAACTCTTAAGGATATTCATGTAAAAATTTGTCTCTTTATTTAAAACAAAAATTACTCCGTTTATACTAGTGATGGGCAAAACATTTGAGTTTATAGGATTTGTCTGGTACATATTCATGAACCTTTGTTCATGTAACTTAAATTCATGTTTTTCTCAGATGGGGTTTAGTTTTAAAACATGCTAACAAGAAGCTTGTGTTCTGTGCTGGCTAAAAGAATCACTCCTTCCCAGGGCTGGCATAAGCGGTTGCTCTATGTATTGTGTGTGTTTTCAGTATTTTGTCTCTTTTCCCTCTCCCTGTCATGAACATTCATGCTGTCTATTATCTGCTCTTTTTCCTGCTGAGTTCCAGCCCCTTCTTGTTCCCTTTTATAGTCTTACTTGACCCGAGTATGAAGTCCATAATATTAGAGTGCAAATTAAGCTTCCATACCTATCTCTGAGTAGGCTTCACATTCAATAAAATAATTTGCCCCTCTCCAGTGGATAATGCTTGGGCCTCCTTTCAGGAATATAAAGAAGATGCTCATTGGACAAGAGCACCACATACGTAGAACAGTGCTTTATTTTAAAGCATTAAAATCTATTGCTAAAATCTGTGCATAGTTAACACATTTTTGTGTCAAGTAGCCAATAAAAACACTTTTTAAGGAAACTTACTGGCGTTGTATTTTTCAAACCCAAATATCTGCTTAGCAAAACTCTGCTAATACTGTGACACAAGTGTGTACATTTGTATACAAGGTAAAACTGAGCTCCCTGTCACTTGTGCATATCTAAAATCTGGTAATACTTTTCAAGCCAGGTTGTTAACCCCATTGTCCCACCCATTTCCAGTTTTTATTCTGGGTATCACAAATTCTCTCTGCTCTTTAAATTGGGTGTTAGATTTATAAACTGTTGCATAATATTGCCGTGCTAAACAGTCACTGTATCCTATCCTGAATGCAGTTGCACATACATGGCAAAACTTACATCTAATTGTGACTGGTCAAATATTTTGGGATCTTCAAATAAAGAAAGTGCTATGTGGAGATGAAAAATGTTTTGTATAGCCTGGGCTTTATATGGAGGAAAAATCAAAACCGTTCTTTGAACTGATGCTGTAGTAGGACTCTGCACAGCAGTCCAGTGTGTTTAGCAAAACCTGATTGACTTCTGGCCCAGATGTTCCCAGATGGGTATATATTTTTGCTATAATGCTGAGGAGAATTAGAACAAACAACTAAAAATATTATTATTGTTTCATTTTAAAGGTTTAAATTCAGTTAAAAGTACTTTTTGTGGCTTTCTTACCTTTTGCTCAGATATTGTTAAATCATAATTCATTGACTCCTTTGCTCTTTAATCACGACAGTGATCTGTTTATTTTCCCTGTTGAGAGCCTTGGTTGGCATGCCTTTGTGCTAGAACTATCCTTACTCTAAACTATGTATTTATTCCAATTTTTACCTTTCCCTTCCCAAATAGGCTCAGGGCGGCTTAGAAAATATAAAAACATATATAAAACAGCTAAAAAATCCTCTAGCCCACACCCACTAACCTTTTCCCTAACCCCTCCACCCAACCCTGTCTTTGCGTGCAAAACACCTGGGCAAACACAAAGGTCTTGTATCTCTTCCAGAAGACAAGCAGGCTTGTGATTATGCAGGTCTCCAAGGGGAAGGCGCTCCATAATTGTGGGGCAGCCACCAAGAACGCATCTCTGCATGACCTTGTTGTGAAAACTTCACAGCAGATGGTGCCAGTAAGAGGGCACTCCTGGCTGACCTCAGAAGCTACAATGGAACATAAGGGAAGAGGCGTTCTTTCAGATAGCTGGAGCCCAAGCCATTTAGGGCTTTATAGTCAGAACCAGCACCTTGTTCATGGCCGGAAAGCTATTGGCAGCCAGTGCATGCTCTTGCGCACTCGCATAATGTGCTCCCGACAGAAGGCCGTCCATCTCATTCTGCACCAGCTGCAGCTTCCAAACAGTCAACAAGGGCAGCCCCACGAAGAGCACATTGCAGTAATGTAGCCTTGAGGTTATGGAGGCATGCATGACTGTGGCTAGATCTGATGATAAAGTCTGCAGCCTTCTCACCAGATGAAGTTGGTGGCATGCATTTTAATACTCTTGTTTGTGGTTACCAACTCCACCCTTCATCAGTTTATTTTCCAGCACTTTGGGACTCTATGTAGTTGCCTGACTGCTGCTGAAGAGAGAGCAGTTTTAATTTGTTTTAATTCATATGCATGCAGTGTGTTCCACCTAGCTCTTTGGTAGAGCAGCAGAACTTGGCTTGAGTTAGTCTCTCATCCAGTTTATTATGAAGCCTAATCCCTGGACTTCAAAGCTTCTGCCATTTATAGCCTATTAAAGCCAGGAAGTTTCTGATGGATTAGGACAAGGAATGAGTTTGAAGTTTGTAATGTGCACCACTGTCACTGATAAGGTCTATTTTATTACCCCATGGTAGTATTAGCACTTTTATGGTTGTTCCTCTTCTAATTGGCTATAGGAAAGCTGGGACAGTTAACCTACTAGAGCATCACATGCAAAATTCCTGGCCATTGCAATATAGGGAACACATTTCTCGCTTTGCTGTATAAAGGCAGAGCAGAGATTTTGTTGGGAGCCACTTTTTTATACATGTAAATGGAGGAATGAACTATCACCACCCTGACAGTCCCCTACGTGTGCAGAAACTGCAGACTTAAGACTTCAAGCACAAGAGCTTGGCTTTTCCTCACTTCAGAACTCCCTTTTCACTCCTATAGGCAGCTTGTGCATACTTGCTACTTGTGGCCCAAGTTCATTAACTACTGTTTGGCCGATAGGTGTTGCAGTCCTTTAGCTGGGAATGTAATTTTAAAAAGTAACCAAATATTTTCATTTCACAGTGTTTTTCATGTTATACAGTGGTTGCCTACTGTCTATGCTGTGGTGTTGTCTGCTTTAGCATGCCTTGGTAAATACAATATTGGTTATCTGTGACTTCTCTGATGAAGTTATGGCTACTTAGATCTTTTCATGTCGAAACTAAATTGGATGTAGCACCTGAAAGCTATTTATTTAGGGACATTTCTTATCCCGCACCCTCCTGCTGTAGCCCCATCCCCATGCCCCCTCCCAAGCTCTGCTCCCTTACAGCAAAACATACGAGCACGTATATAAGGTATACAGGGTTGAACATCAACACAGCATCTTAAGGTGCTGTGTGTAAGTCTGTGCTCTCCTGGGGGGTAGTTTAAAAATTAGGACACCCCTGGGATCCTGGGGCAGTTAGAACATCATGCAGTGGTCCATCACCCCTGCACTTGACAGTCAAACTTCACTCTAACAAACCCTATTTAGACTTAACCCTCATTTTATTCAGTCTCAACTTGCAGGACCATTTCTTTCCCTTGATAATAGCCCTACTACATTGAATGCTCTGACAGGATTAATCTGATGTTTGGAGTCCCTTCAGGACCAGCCAGGAGCTTTATCTGCCCTTTTTGCACAGATTAACAAGCCTGCACTGAGAAAAGTACAAGAACTAAGCAGCAATATGCATTGGGTGTGCTCTTTAACTGTGTAATAACTACAAGAAATTTCCAATATTTTTGACTTGTGTAACCCTATTTTTCAGACCTGGCTATAATACAGTATAATACTCTCATGGCTTTGCTGTCTGGGGTCACAGTCATGTAAAATAGATCAAGTAGCAATGAGGATGGGGGCCCCGTCTGCAGATGTGGTTTCTTATTTGTATTGAAGGGGCAAATGGGAGGTTGGGAGTTGGGGAACAGCTAAGCCTCTCTGGGAGGGGGAGGGAGGACACAGGGCATGGACTTACACACAACACTTTAAGATGATGTACATGTCTGGAGGGATGTTTACTGGTGGGGAAGGAGACTCCCCGATGTGGGTAGGATGGGGCTGGATGGGAATGGTTGTGAGGCTGGAATATAGGATTGGCCATGCCCTCTTTTGGGTATGGGTCAGGTGGAGAGATTAGGGAATGTGGTGGGAAGGGGACTCCCCTGAGTAAAAATCAGGAGAGTGGGGGTGAGGTGGGAGGTTTGGGAGGGGGGTTGTATATGTGGTTTATGTTCAGATTTTTGTTTATTGTAAGCTTCCCTGAGTCAGAGAGAGGGCAGGGTATAAATATAATGGGGACATGATTGAGGTTTATAAAACCTTGAGTGGTGTGGAACGAGTAGATAGGAAACGGTTATTACCCTCTCAAATAGTACTAGAATTAGAGGGCGCTCCATGAAACTACCTGCCGGCAGATTTAAAAACAAATAAAAGTACTTTTTCACTCAATGCATAATTAACTTATGGAATTTGTTGTCTGAGGACATTGTCAAGGCCAGTAGTATAAGCTGGGTTTAAAAAAGGACTGGATAAGTTCTTAGAGAGTAGGTTCATTAATGGCTATTAACCGAGTAGCTTACGGGATGAACTACTTACTGTCAGGAGCTGGAAGTGAACGCCAGGGAATGGATTGCCCATTGTGACGGTTGATTCTTCTCCCATGTGATCGAAATTGGCCACTGTTGGAGGACAGGATGTTGGGTTTGATGGACCATTGGTCTGACTCATTATGGCACTACTTATGTTCTTATAACAGCCCTACTTGGGGTCCTTCTGGGAACCTCTCTGAACTCCAGGTAAAGGGACAGGTCCTGCTCTTTCCTTTCCTTGCCCCGGCATGCAGTGTGGATTATTGCAATGCTGCCAAAAGCTCCTTGCTGGCCAGCTGGAATGGGGTATTGCTTCATTATCCTGATGCAGCCAACTGTCAAACCAGTCCCGCCCCATGGGGCCTTATTGCCACCCCAATGGATAGAGCCTCCCTTTGCTGTCAGTGCTGATCCTAGTGCCTTGGTGTGGCTCCAGAGGGTGCTGTGCTGTTGGGAGTGGGATAGGGGGTGCTGTCTCTGAAACTTTGCTAGACCCAATAATAATATCACAGTGAGATGGGGTGGTTGCTATGGCATACACTTTTAAGCAATGCCCCCCTTCCCTTGCCAGACTTTACCTTTACTTTTTTCGCTCCAAATCAGGGCCCCTGACCCAAAATTTCAACAGGGTTGGCTGAGTACTGCTCCCCCCAAATAGTTAGCATTCCTCTCTTCCTGGGGGTAATTGCTCTCAAAGACTGTTAAACAGCTGCTGCACCTCATCCCAGAAGCAGCTGAATCTCTGGGCTAGGACAGTCGATCCCAATATAAATGCTTGCCATGTTCCCACCACAGAAGTGGCTGCATCTTTGCCCCAGGAAAGGGATTCCTTTTAAAAACAAGTTCCATTCACCTCCCCAGTGGCGGCTGCATCTTGACACTGGGTGAGGAATTCTCCGTATAAACAGCTGCTGTGTCCCACTTAAGAGGTGGCTGCATCTCAGCACTGCGTGAGGGTTTTCAGTGTGATCGTAGTTCTGGATCTGTGGGCAATTGTGTGGAGGCTGGAGAGGAGAAGACAATGACCTTGGCAGAGAGGAGACCTAGGTGTCCTGGCATGACAATTGGTTATCATGATGAATTGTTAATGCTGTTGATTGCATCCTTGCTGCTGAGTCCTATAGCTGCTAGATAAAGTGCTGTTCGCAATTGCAAGGGGGACAGTAGGGGCAGTCCTGTCCTTATTCTCAGAGACCTCCTACAACTAGGGTTGCCACCTATGCAAATTTTTAAGGAATACTTATGAAAAATAAGTTTTGCAGGCCCTGCATTTAGTGCCTAATTCCCTTTCCCCAGAGGTTCATGGGAGCCTGAGTGTTTTCCAGAGGTGGTGTAAGACTTTTTTGTTTGAAGAGACATTTGGTGGGCAGTGATAGGTGCTTGGGGTGGTCCTGGAGTTGGGATGTGAGGGGTTGGGTGTGGGGAATGGGGAGGTGGGTTTTGTGGGGGGTTGTGGGAAAATTAGGTGGTTGGTTTTATTATCTGGCACTGCCCCAAAGCCCTATTCACTGATGCATAGGGGCTGATGGCTGCCCCTTCATGCACCCACCCACCCCCACCAGAACAAGAGGAGTAATCCCCCTTGGCAAGCAGCAAGGAAGATGGGGCAGCCCTATCCCCAACTTTGGGAACATGCAACCCCAAGGTGACTGAAGCCCAAGGAAACAGCCACTCTAGCTGGGGAGCTCCAAGGGCGACAGATCCTGGGCACCTGCGTGCCCTCCTCTCCCCTCCCTTGAGGAAGAGGCTGCCTACCCTGCAGGTTTTAAGGACGGGGGGGGCAACCCCCTCTTTGTTCCCTCCCAGGGACCACAGCATCCACCCACCTGTGCTGCGCCTTTGCCTGTGGGCCAGGTACTACAGGTTGTAAGCTGCCTTGAGCCATTTTCTACACACGGGCGTGCCTAGAAAGTTAAAGGTATGACCGTCCTCCATTATAAAGGGGAGAATAGAAACTGCTTGAGCTGCAGTTTTGAAAATTTAACACTGCCATAACCCTTGAGACCAGCATCTGTGCAAATTTATGACAAGATTGAGCCAGGAAATCCAAAGTTATAACAATATATAGGTTAATTGCTTTTGGTCAAAAACGCAGGTTTCCCGATAATTTGTTCTGACTGATAACCTCCCTATCCCAATCAAGTTCAGCCCTGAGACTTCACAGCCTTGTAGTCAGAGATTAAGTGCTTTTGAAGTCTCAGGGCGTTTGGTGTGGCGAAAAATGAAATGTATCTGATTAAAAAACCAGTTCTGCCAGGGACACGCATGCACAGTAGTTCTCCTGCTTCTCCCGAAGCTACCTGTGCTGTTGGGTTTGGGGGGAGGAGCTTTAGGCAGCATTGAGAAGGAGAAGGGAAAAAGGGGAGGTATTCACCGCCACTTCCCTCCCACTCGCTCTGCTGCTGGTGGAGGCCGCCGCTGCCACTAACCCTGCTCTTCCGGCTGCTCCTATTCTCCCTCCCTGCCCGTGGTGGTTCTTGCTGCCTCGCGACTGGGCTGCCTGCCTGGCTCCTC
>QEPC01013204.1:897590-910487 GCA_003113815.1 Sphenodon punctatus | reverse complement strand
TTAGGCAGCATTGAGAAGGAGAAGGGAAAAAGGGGAGGTATTCACCGCCACTTCCCTCCCACTCGCTCTGCTGCTGGTGGACTCCTCCGCTGTCAGGGCTCAGGAACACCAGTGCTGCCTCTGTGTTCCTGCCCGGCCGTCTGCCGCGCTGCTGCTGGGAGCCCCGGGCTGCTGCCGACCAGAGAGCTTTTGCCTGTCTGGCTGCTGCAGCTTCTGGGATACCTGTGGGGAAACACAGCCCATCCATGTGGTAAGAACCCCCACAACTACCTAACCCCCGCCCCTCCTTCTGACTTCCCCCGCACCCCTCCTCCTCCTCGTAATCCCCCCACCTTCCTAACCCAGCTCCCGCACCCCTGCCCCTCCTCCTGACTCCACCCACCCACCTTCCTAACCCACACCCACCCCTCCTTACGAGCCCCTCACCTTCCTAACCTGGTTCCAGCACTCCCGTTCCTCCTCCTGATTCCCTCCACCTTCCTAACACGACCCCCGCACCCTACCTTCTGCGCTCCACCAGAAAGATGTGTCCAGGAACTCTAGTGCCTTTTCTTAAGTCTGACCCTGGTCATCGAGATTGAAGGATAACTTCCCAAAAGCATTCTGTAACCTCTCTGGTTCCATGAGACTACAGGGACAAACCAGCCGAATTGGTTCTGCACCTGTCCGGGGACAGACATGTGCCAGGAGACCAGCCTGTAGGAGGTAATGATCCATCCATGCGTGACAAGGGCACAGCTGATGCATCCACAACCAACGGATCCCCTGCCTCAAGGCCGGTGCAAAATATCAGGTCCAGGGTATGCCCCCCATCGTTGTCATGACTGCCATGAACTCACACTCCACTCCCCTAAGGCGGGCGTCGGTGTGAATGTTGAAATCCTCTGGGACCACAAGACCGCTTCCGACACCAGTTCTGCTATATTGTGCAGAGATGCTGCTCTAGAGGTAGGTGCACGGTATACTAGCAGTAGCTCCAAACGGTCTCCAGCCAAATCAATCACAAGATGGAGGCCTTTGATACCCAACATAGTTAGTACCAGATACCTCCTCACAGACCATGTAGCCTTAAAAATAATGGCTACAGTGCTCCCCCCGCCCCTCTGGCTCTGATGCTGTATGGAGTACCCAGCTGGAACAAGGTCAGACAGAATTGGCCCCGACTCATTGTCTAGCCAGGTGTCCGTTATACACATGAGGTTGGCTGCCTGGTCCAGGATTAACTCCCGAACTGTTGTTGACTTACAACCAACTATAAACTAGTGCTTATAAGAATATAATTGCAGTTGCAGAAAAATACATCAATAAAACAAGGAATTGGGTTATAGGTCCTAGGAAAAAAATATAGTGGCATTTTTATTTAACTTCTTGTAAGTGTGTGGTGGTTTTTTTAATCTGAGAAACAGATTCTAAAAGAAATTCATTATCTGGCCATTTTAAAACAAGTCTAGTTGAGAGCATATTTTTAAAGCTCTTTTAAATTTAATTTTACAAATCTGTGGACACTTTTGACTGAATTGATGTGAATTGTGCTCTATCAATAACTGCATGTATGTTCAACTGGGACTGTCAACCATGCTCAGTTAAAGTAAATGCATATATATGACTTTACATGTACTGTATTAATTTAAAAGACAGGTCGAAAGCTTTGAAATGTTATAAGAGAGAGTGATGTTTTTCACTCTGCGTTTACTAAACTAAATATTGTGGTCTAAGTGTCTGCTGCTGGGAATACTTGTGTAGGCAGAAATGGTTTTTTATTCTCTTATCCTACCAAATATTCTTCACTTGCATTGAAGTCTAAATTACCAGGTTTGAAGCTTAAGAAAATACAGCAAGCAGTAGAAATTTCCACCAAGTTTGCAGGGTTTTAGTTAGAAGCAGTAAAAGAACCGCTCCCCTCAATCATCCTCCACTTTCATTCTCAAGCCTATCACCTTCTGGAGTAGATACATTGGATGGTTATCCCTGTGGTCAGGGGCGTAGCTGTAATAGATGCAGCTGCACCGTGGCCCATGAGCCTGGGGGTTCCACATGCATGTCGAATACATGTTGTGGAACTCGCTTGCCCCAGGCCAATTGGAGCCCGAGAGTATTCCAAAGGCAGTGTAAAACCTTCCCTTTTCGGCAGAGCGTTTAGCGCACACGGATAGAGGTTGGGATGGGTGGGTTTAAGAATGTGATGGCGGGATTTTTTTTTATTTTTTTTTTTGTTCAGTGATTTTAATGTATATTAATGTATTCTGTGTTTTTTAATATTGTAAGCCACACAGAGACCTTGGGGGAAGGTAATGTAAATATTTTTTCTTTAAAAATGCACACTGGAGTAGAGTTTGTCAGCAGGGAGCCCATTCCACCTTCTGCACCAGGACCCATTCCCACCTAGCTATTCCTATGGTGGTGGTTTGTGCTGCAGGTTTATGTAAACATGACATTGTCCACCTAAAGTGCTGTTCTAAAATCCTTTCTTAAATGTTATGTGTAGAGATGGGCATTTTCTCTGTGGTACCATCTTATTTGGTGGATACATTGGACTCTAAGTGGGCTAGGAGAGCAAAGGTTGTTAATTTATCTTTCTGTAGCATGTTTGTTCAGACTTTTACAAACCCCACACTTCATGTTTCTATCAAGTAGGGGTAGGTGTTACGGAAAAATACATCTGGAGAGTCTTAGTGACTTGCTCCTTACTGGGTGCAGCCACACAAGCTGGGTGGGACTGATCCCCCCACATGCCCTGAGGTGGGCAATCACAGCCGCCATACTTCAGGGCCAGCTCAGAGAGCAGGGTACGTGGTAAGCCCCCAGTGGGGAAACCGGGCGGACTGCTGTCTGATGTCCTGCCATGCCCTGGGGCATAGCAAGGCAACAGCTACACATGAGCGCCCCACCCACTGCCTTGCCCCTGGGCATGACATGACCATGCAGAACTGGCAACAGTGCCCACTGCTCAAAGCCCTGCAGTAGACCTCACTGCAGGGCAGACGGGGACTGGGCTGATGAGCAGCTGCTTGGTACCTCTATTTGGGCAGCCTTATCCTGCTTTGGGTAAGGCTACTATACATTGTGTCCCTGGCCTATTTCAGAGTTCTCAGGGAAATAGCAGCCAGCAGCCTGACCCGCATCAGGGTGTGGTGAACATACCACTGTATACGAGCCACTGTATCATGTTGCAGTGATGTCTGAATTCGGATAAGGCTGCCCAAATCACAGTACCGTCTTGTGTGTCTGTACCTGCTGGGGTAAAAACATCATTTGCAGAGCTGAGCAGAACAGTAGGCCTCACTCCTGGGACACCGCTTTAACCACAGCAACTTGCCATCTCCTGATGCAGGGACAATTAATAAAATTAAGATAATGGTAAAATTTCTATTGAATGTTTCTAGAAGAAGCACAGTGCTAAAAGAGAGACAGTTTCAAAGCCTCGCTCAATTTCATTAGAGAAATTGTAATTAGAATCGGGTGAAGAGGGCTATTTTATTTTTTGAGATGGAAAAAGGCCCTTCATCAGGCATGTAGACTACTTAGAAAAATTCTCCATGCCACCCTTGGGAGTAATTTTCTTTTTCTTTTACTACTTTACCCTACATGCTTTAAAAGCCCTGCATTACTGACCACTCCCTTCCAGTTGCCAACTGATGCAACTTTCTCGGTAACCTGAGAACCAGAGCTGAAGTCTTCAGAGGGGGCTGTAATAAACGTTGAGATGTTTTCAGTGTCGAGGTTGCAGGGACAATCCGTTGCCTTGCTTGTAGCATAGAGAGGGATAAAGGACTGCAATTGGACACAAGCATTTCTTAAATGGCCATGCAGAACATTGACTTAGAGACAATGCATATAAAGATGAAGGTAGAACACTAATCATATTTCCAGTAAATATCACTTTCATCTCCTTTTTTCAGCCGCTCTTCTTTGAATAGCCTTAAAAGGGTTTTTCTTGAAGGGATTTTTCAGTGTGCTTTGTAAAAGGATTGTGTTTTTCCAGTGAAATTTTGTTAGGTATCATGTTTGAACACTCAAGTTTGAACTGTGCAGAGCTCTACGAGTTCTGGAAATACTATCTGAGCTATGATCCTTGAAAGCCCACCTATCAGTGAGAACATGGACACCCAGCCAAAGCCACAAGCAGTGCGCATGTGAGGGTTAAAGAAAGTAACTACTTGTTCCTTTGTGTTACAGTATTCTTTACTTTTAAATTAATTTATGAACTCACGTTTGTGTCACTGGGTGGCAAGAAGAAGAATTTCTGTTTTATGTAGAAGTAATGAAGGGAAGCCTAGCTGAAACCCAATTCTGGGAGTTCACTTCAGAACCACTGCAATCCTTTCCCAGCTGACAGCATCATCAGATTTTCCCAGCATAGAGATACGAATCATCTTTGGCTCCTTCTCTTTTCCTTGGCCCATATTTCCACCATGTGGAAATTTCCACCAAATCCTTCTGCTGGAATTTCCAAAACTATTCAACAATTTCTCCTTTTTTGTTTTTCCAAAAATGGGAGCTTTTGCTTTGGGCCTCACCTCTTTATCTTGCCCTTTTCATCATGATCTTGCCTGCCTCCACTTCTCCTCAGTATCCACCTGTAAACCACTCAGAACAAGCTGTAAAGAGAATCTTTGCATCACTTCATTATTTTATTGTCCTTATCAACTCCACATTTTCTATCATACACAATTCCTGATCTTCACCATCAAGGCTATTTGCCATTCTCCCTCTTCCTATCTTCTATCCCATCACTCCTTTTAACTATACTGTAATAGGGCAGATTCCCTGTGGGCAATTGTCCCTTTAAGAAGGTGCATCTCTAGTGCCATTGGAGGGACAGATTGTGGATGAGACTGGACATAGCAACAGCCAGCCCAGGGCTAAGAGTTGCTGGAAGGTTCAGTTGAGGAAGAAGCTTGGAGAAGACAGGAGCAGAGGCAAGGCTCTCTCCTGGCCAAATTAGGCTCGGAGGGTGTGGCCTGAGCTGAGAAGGTCTCTGGAGGGATTGTACCTGGCGGAGGGAAGAGATTGTGTGTACTGTGGACTATAAGGAGAGATAAGAAACTGCATGTATAAAGACTATGTAACGATGAGGGACACTGGCATGTAAATTAAGAACACTAAGGAGCTGAATTGCCTGTGGACTGGCTTGGGGTTAATTGTTTTAATGTTTCCCCGGGCCCGTTTTTAATACCTTACAGTGTATTTTTGATGTGTGTTAAATTGTTTTATATGTATTTTATATATATTTTGATTGTTGGAAGCCGCCCCGAGCTGTTCTCAGGGGGGGGCGGGGTAGAAATCTAGAAAATAAATAAATAATCCTGTACAGACTGACTCGCGGTAACCCTGTCCCTACCACAACTGGTAGAGAATGAACACACGCTCTGTCAGCCATCATGCTGTCTGCATGAAGACCCATGCAGGGCAAGTTGTCAGCGAGTGAATAGAGGAATGCACCCGGAAGAGAGAAGGCCAGTGAAAGCTCGTAAGTGTAGGAGTTCACCTGTGGGAATCAAAAGGTTGAGCTCAGGTGCCAGAAGCAGACAAACCCGGGAGGTTGAGCTACCATAATCATGGCAAGTAGAGGTGTATGCCAAGAAGGAGGATAGCGCTACAGTTTATGGTACTGGAATGAGCAGAACCTGTGGTGTTGCAGATTGGAACACAAGAGAGAACACGGGAGAAACAGGAGCTAGCTAGAACTCTGCCTCCAGAGCAAACCTGACCCTGGGGAGTTGCCTGGGCTGAGCGAGCTTGCTAGAGAGAATCTGGGACTGTGTCTGGTCCACAGAATTGTGACTGTGTATTCTTACATACAGGGCCCCGAGCCAAATGCGGGTCCACGATTCTTGGATTTGCAACAGAATCCCCCTTACCCCGCGGAATCTCCTGCCCCACTTCTCCCAGCACAGAATTTCAAGCCTGCACTGGGGCAATGCGGAGTAAGAGATTTCACAGGGAGAGGGGAATGAATAAACCCTTGGGGCTTCCCCTTACCTGCCCGCCCCCAGGCTGCATCGCTCTGGGAGGCCCCGTTGGGAGGGGCTAGGAAGCAGCCAGAAGGAGCGGCTGAAGAGCACTTAAAGGAGCTGCAGCCGTTATGTCTGTTGATTTCATTGATCAGGCTGTGAAAGGGGGGGGGGGGAGGCAAGCCCTGGCAGTGTTCCTTCCCCCCCCCCCCATGCAGCCTGGGGGTGGGGGGAGGAAGCTGGCCTGCGCTGCATCTGGTAGGCTGAGGAGCCCAGTGTGTTGAGGCACAGAATCGGGCCCCAAGCCTCTCACGGAATTTTTAAAAATAAATCTTCAGGAGAATCGAGGTCCTGCTTATATATGGTAGAGAACTCTGTGAGATAAAAGGCGATGGGATACTGGGAGTGAATAAAGAGACACTTGGACAAAAATTCCCCTGTAGGAGTGACTTCTGGGCAGCTCCCTGTGAGCATTCTTCACGGGTACCCTTGACCCTGCTACATATATCAGTAAGGCCAACCTTGAAATCCTACTTATCTTATTCACCCAGAAGTGTCGGTATTATCTTGTACCGTTTTTCCCCTAATACAACATCCCTTAATTAATCAAGGAAGTCGCTACTTTACCATCCTTTAAATCCCTATCAACTTCTGCTTTGATGCCTAGAAGAAATCCAGAAACTGTGGTGGCAGCTAGATTTTGTGCAGCATTACGGGTTAGCTGTTCTTTTTTTTAAAGTGAATTGGAATGAATTTCTTCTTTAAAGTTAATTTAAAGAAGAAGTGGAAGAGCAATCTTAAACTCCAGCCAGTGGAATTTAATTCTAATACAGATTTCCTCAATTGATCTCTACCTTGGTTTAATTCAGCAGAAAATTCTGTTTAGACTTAGTCACTAGATTGTTTGCTAAAGTCAGTCACACCTAAACATCTCATAGTTGCCTATATTCTGTACAGTTTGGAAACTCTAAATTTGAAATCATTTCTCAGACCAACTCTGGTTGCAAAGAGAATAGTATTGATGAGAATGGCATATGGAATGCAGAAATGCTTGATCTGGCTGCTAAAAAGCAATTGGCATTCTACAGGTGTAATGCACCAGAAGTCTTGGGAAGATCTGGGGAAGTTTTATTGAAACGAAAAGCTGAATGAGCCTACATTACCCCAGACACCTTTCTGCATTAAGCAAGTTTGAGGGTTTCTGCACTCCTGGCTGTACACCCACTTTTTTTCCTCTAGAACTTTCCTTCTTTTCCCAGGATTCTGGTATGTTCATCTTGACTGGATAGGTCTGTTTATATATGTAAATTACCATCCAGGATTATCATCTGTGGCACATTGGGCTGATCTGGAAATATAGGGTACGGCTGATTTGTTTCTCTGTTTTTTCCATTGTTTAGGAGGCTTGTTTCTTCTCTTCTTTGCCTTGTTGCCATATAATGTATAAATTAATAAAATTATTAATAAAAATATGCAAGTTGAGCAATTGACAGCTAAAATAGTCTTTCATATATGCACTAAAATGCAGCTTTAAAATATTATCCAATTTATATGTCGGATAGAACTAATCTATTTTCCCTGTAGCATTAGATGTACATACGTAGTGTGTTGTAATATATTTTAACCACCAAACTGCTAGTGGAGAGGTAAGATACTATATTTAAATGCAGACAAGGAGATTCAGAGTGTAAGGTTCTCATGGTGGGACAAATGTGCTCCAATTGCATATGCAGAATTTTATAGTTGTAGTTAAACTATTGTATGCAATTTAAGATAGCATGTGTAATACAGTGCCCTGCCATTTAGTGCTCAGCTGGCAGTGGTGGAAATCTCTCAGATACATACAGGCACTTATGGAATCCTCTCTCATTAATATTGGATGTACTTAACTAGCTCCGTTGATCCCTGAGACTTTCCAGATGAAAGAAATCACATACTTTTAATTTTCTGACAGGTGACATTTCAGTTCCTGCCCATTAATAGTAATGGCAATTTTAACTTGTCTGCTTTGCTTTTCACTGGCACGTTAAATATATAACCCTCTAGATATTTTGGAGCTTGTAAATGTTTTTCAAGCTTTTTATATGCCAGGCAAACTTCAGCATAGATAATTGCATCCTATCTCTTTAAATTGGCCCATCCAATTTCAATTGGATATAGTATTCCTACTTTCTGTATTAAATTACTCTGTAGAGTTTCTGCATTCTGTTAAACTTCCCAACACTGAAATGCATCACTGGGTTGGAACATGACAAAGTGACCCTGTGAGTTAGATGCTTGGCAGGCTCTTAAGGATTAATCTCATTGTGAAAATTTAAGATTTTCATCTACTTTATTCCTGGTTTTGCCTAGCAGAAAACAGTGTATCCATGAAGGATAGATTAACTTTTTTTAGAAGCTTGAGAGAGGAAAAGGAGAAAATAGGGCTGCGATGTCAATAGAAATCAAAATTTAATGGTGAATTGTTCTCTCAATGTTTCTTTTCAGAGTCTCTTTGGCCTAAGATTCGAGTTCCACTTAAGGTTGTGAAGACCACAGAAAACAAGCTGAGTAACCGCTTTTTCCCTTATGATGAAATTGAAACAGAAGCAGTATTGGCCATTGATGATGATATAATCATGTTGACTTCAGATGAACTGCAATTTGGCTACGAGGTAAGAGGGTTGTTTTTTCTCCCTTCCTGATATTCTCACTAGCCTTACTTCAAAGGAACTGTGCTGGTTTAAATTAACCAAGGATCTGGCCCCAAAAGCAAATGTTTTCCTCTTTTCTAATACCCTTTCATCTATGGGAAAATTGATTAGCATGAAATGCCTTGTGATTTTAATATCCATTCTATGACTCTTCAGGAAACTCTGGTAGAAATCCCTGGGGAGAAGGATCTAGTTACAGACTTTAGTATGACAAGGGATAGCGGTTTTGCCAAAGTTAATAATCAGGTCTGTTTGTGGTAGAGCCTTGCAGCAAACAAAGCTTACACATCTTCATGCTGTATTACTACCCACCTCAGATTCAGTAGGTCTGGCTGCTTCCATTTTTTTCTGTTCCCATGGGGGGAGAGTGTATCATGAAGGATCTTGAATGTGTATCTGATCCTCCGTGTACTCTGCCAGTACAATGGACGTACATGTTTGGAGCACCCTGAGGATTGGAGTGTGAGTGCCTTAAAATAAATAAACTATTCTTGGTATACAGATTGCTGGGCAGTCCTAGCAGAAAAAGTAGACACCACTAAAAATTTATTCATTCGCCTCTTGGCCCAGTAGATAAAAGTGGCTCCACTGAAAGCTACCTGAGCAAAAGCACCTCTTGTGTGAGGTGCTGGACAAGGCAAAGTCCAGAGGTTGTGATGGAGTGGCAAAGGTCTTTGAAGGGCCAAGTGTCCTAGCATAAAGTAGAGAGAAAAGGGACATTGATGAGCGCTATAAAAGGGGAGGGACACAAGACACATAGATGGAGGCCGCTTGTACATGTGATAGGAGTGAGGGTTGGGGAACTGCCATAATCATAAATCACTTCAGGAGGATTGCACAAAGTTCGCTCCTGTGCATTGGCTTTTTCACAGGATTAGCCCATTATTTAGACCAGGATTTCAGTGGATTTTCAGCCCCGTCTCCCATCAGGTGATACCAACCTAAAGAAAAATAGAGTCCAAATCAGTTAATCATGGCATTGCTAGTAAGTGAAGGTCTTCCAATTTATATCCCGCTCGTCTTCAAAAACAACTAGTTAGTATTTTAAAAGGTGGCAGGGGTTGAAACTTCATACTGGATTTATTTCTATGATAGTATGTGTTTCTAACACCACTGTAGCACTTCGTGGTGTTCTGCATTATGGAAACATCAGTGTTCTGCATTATGGAAATATACCAAAGGTTTTGCAGAACTTAAGAGGAATAGAAAAATTGACAAAGTTTTCATTAAAAATCTTAACTGAAAAGGTGCATGTGTGCAGCCACCCCCCTTTCGGTACCCACTTCCCTTGATTTGTCTGGATATCAGGTAAAAACACTAGACATGAAAGTCAGAAAGTAAAACTGACTTATTTCAGCACTCAAGCTGAGGGAAATGAGCAATTTAAAAAAAGATTGTGTGAAGAAGAGTAAATAAAATATGATGCAGTATCAAATTTTAATATGAGGTACTATTAGTATTGGACAAGATGAAGAATAATTTTTAATGTATTTATACGTTGTATAAATGTAAACTATTCGATAAAACGTTGTTTTCTCACCTGAAGTCTGAGAGAGAATTCCTAGCCAACAAACCAGTATTGAACTTGATTATTTGTGGTATCCTAAAAATTCCATCTTGAACGAAAACAAAAATGAGTGGACAGTGGTTTAATATACCAAACGTGTAGAAGGGAAATATCCCCCTTGGGATGTAATAATTATATCTTAACCGTTATGAGTTATTTGCTTTGGTCTTCACTGCAGAGGATGTTTGGGAAATACCCATGCTCCTGGAACCTTACATTGTAGGTGATGAATTGGAAGAGATGTCACAAATCAGCGTGACTCTGGAGGAAGTTCTAGAGCAAACTGACAAACTAAATACTAACAAGTCACCAGGGCCAGATGGTATTCACCCCAGAGTTCTGAAGGAACTTAAATGTGAAATTGCAGACTTGCTGTTAGTAATTTGTAACCTATCACTAAAATCTGCCACTGTACCGGAGGACTGGAGGGTGGCAAATGTAACCCCGATATTTAAAAAGGGATCCAGAAGTGATCCTGGAAACTACAGACCAGTAAGCTTGACATCTGTGCTGGGCAAAATGGTGGAAACTATCATTAAGAACAGAAGTGCTGGGCATGTTGATAAACATGGCTTAATGGGGAAGAGTCAACATGGATTTAGCAAAGGTAAGTCATGCCTCAGAACTCTGTTGGAATTCTTTGGGGGTATAAATAAGCATGAGGACAAGGGAGACCCGGTAGATATATAGTGTACCTGGATTTTCAGAAAGCGTTTGATAAGGTCCCATATAAAAGACACTTGAGAAAATTAAAAAGTCATGGGATAGGAGATACTCTCTTACTATGGATCGATAACTGGTTAAAGGATAGGAAGCAAAGAGTAGGAGTAAATGGTCAGTTTTCACAGTGGAGAGATGTAAAAAGTGGTGTGCCCCAGGGATCAGTATTGGGACCGGTGCTGCTTAATGTATTCATTAATGATCTGGAAAAGGGTGTTAGGAGTGAGGTGATCAAATTTGCAGATGGCACCAAGTTATTCAAGGTAGTTAAAACACAAGCAGACTCTGAAGAACTGCAACAGGATCTTACGAGACTGGGTGCCTGGGCATCTAAATGGCAGATGAGATTTAATGTGGACAAGTGCAAAGTGATGCACATAGGGAAGAATAACCCAAACTATGAGTACACAATGCTAGTAGTTATCACTCGGGAAAAGGATCTGGGAATGACTGTGGACAATAGACTGAAATCCTCAACCTAGTGTGCAGCAGCAGTCAAAAAAGCAATGTTAGGAGTTATTCGCAAAGGGATAGAGAATAAAACTGAGGATGCCACAATGCCTCTATACAAATCAATGGTGCGACCGCACCTGGAATATTGTGGGCAGTTCTGGTCGCCCCATCTCAAAAAAGACATAGCTGAACTAGAAAAAGTACAGAGAAGGGCAATAAGAACGATAAAGGGTATGGAACAGCTTCAATACAAAGAGATGCTTGACAAGCTGGGTCTCTTCAGCTTAGAGAAGAGAAGACAGAGGGGACATGGTAGAGGTTTATAAAATCTTGAGTGATGTGGAACGAGTAGATGGGGAATGGCTATTTACCCTCTCAAATAGTACTAGAACTAGGTGACACTCCATGAAACTAGCTGCCAGCAGATTTAAAACCAATAAAAGGAAGTACTTTTTCACTCAACGCATAATTAACTTATGGAATTTGTTGCCAGAGGATGTTGTCAAGGCCAGTAGTATAGCTGGGTTTAAAAAAGGACTGGATACGTTTTTAGAGAGTAGGTCCATTAATGGTTATTAGCCAAGTAGCTTATGGAATGAACTTCTTACTGTCGGGAGCTCGGAATAAACAACGGGGAATGGATTGCCCATTGTGATGGTTGGTTCTTCTCCCATGCGATTGAGATTGACCACTGTTGGAGACAGGATGCTTGGCTTGATGGACCATTGGTCTGACCCAGTATGGCACTTACGTTCTTATGTTCTTCAGGCAGGTTTAGTATGTAAGGTATGAAAGGAGAATGAACTAAAACAATGATGTCCTTTTCACAGGAGGAGGATTGCTTCAGGGCAAAACCCTGGGGAAGAAAACAGTGGCTTGTCCTCTATTGTGGGGAGAGTCATGTTTTTTTTAAAAATATTGTTTTAATTTTTTGGCTGTGTTGGCATTGACCACACAACACTTTTCATCTCCAGTGTTTGCAGATCCCAGATCTATTTTGAACAATGTTAGGCAGCGCTGTCGTTACAATACTGGCAGCTATATACACTGGCAGTCTTGCAACCAGCTGTGAAGCTGCTCTCGTGGGAAGTTCTAATGGAGAAATGAAAAAACCAAAATCTTAATAGTGATTTTTGTGCTTCCAGATAAGCCTTTCCTAGTGATACCTTCACAGACTATTGAAGTGAGGTTTAGACAGAGGCCTGTGTGTAAAATGTTCTTGAGGCAGGAGAAGAGAATTGGTCACCTACCTTGGTGAGTTCTTTTCTCCTCCTGCTAGGCAGACAGTCCTCCAGATGGGTAGCTCCTCCTCTTGACTGACAGGGGGCAGAATATGATAAGACGATCTGCACATGCCTACTGAGCTACTCTTGCTCTTATCACCCGGAAGTCCCAAGCAGAGGACCAGCTCTTGTAGACTTAGAAAAGTACCAGACCTAACCCTGAACTTGAACAAACTGTGAAACCAGGGAAGAGAGAAGGCTCAACAGAACCAACCATTTATAAGGGA
>QEPC01013204.1:879539-892081 GCA_003113815.1 Sphenodon punctatus | reverse complement strand
CCCCGAGACCATATCTCCCCTGGCCCATCTCGACCCCAATAGCCACGCCTATACCCCACCCCACCCGGCTGCCCCCCAGGTCCCCCTCCCCGGCCGTCCTGCCAGAACTGTGAGGGAGATCCTTCCCCCATCCCTCCCAAGGACTCCCTCTCTGAGGGAGTCCCCCCATCCTATTCCTCAGGTACTGCCCCGTCTCACCGGGCAGCTGAACCTATTCTTCCCCTTCCCCCCACCTCCCCTGCCACCGGAGGGCCAAATACCACCACCCCTTGGACTCACCCCCTCCCTCACACCAAGGGGGGTCGCCCTACCCTCTCTGTCCCAATCCCACTCTCTCCCCCACACACAACCCCATCCCCTCTCCCCCACCAAGGGGTACCCCAAAAACCAACCCCTATACCCTCCCCAACCATAACAGTTCCTCTCATTTCCTCCCCAGCCTCCCTTCCTCTCCCCCCCGCCCCCTTCGAACAAACAATTCCCCTGTCTAACTTCCGTATCATTTGTGAAGGAAATAAATGCGCTCTGATTACTTATTTTGTATGTGACCAGCCAGAGCCAGAATTGCTTTTTATATGGCAAGAAACAGATTGGAACATATATATGGAAGTTCTTTAATAATGGATAAGTAATACCTTTTATATAAGACTGAGCCTGTGGATACTGTGAAATCTACCTAGTATACAGAAGCTGAATGTATTAACTTGGTTACTGAAGTGTTTGTACAGTTTTAGGAAATGGATAGGTAACTATCTGGAGCAATTCCAAGGACAGCCATTGAATAAGCTAGTGATGAATATTAGACTGAAACCAAGGTTTCAGTCAACTTCAGTGGTGCTAAATTTGAAAGCAATCTTTGTTTAAAACAACTGAGTTATATTTTGGCTTTAGTGAGCTGACAGTTACCAGAGGCCAAAGTAAGGTAATAGTTAAGGGCTGCATTGGAACAAAAAAGAGTGTAAAACACCATCCATTAAACTGGTTTTTAGGTCATGTTGGTTTGGGAGTTTGACAAATCTTACTTAGGAGAAGCATAGAAGGAATATGAACTAGTCCTTCCTGTGCTGTAAGGGCCTGCAATGCATTGGGAAGCAGTAGTTGAATTGAATCTTTCCTTCATCTGTCTTCAGTATGCATGTCTGTGCATAAGAGTCCTTAGCTTTGTCTGTCACAAATATATAGCACTCTCTTAGATACTCCGCTAGCTTTAGTAGCTTACTTTGACGAGCAGTCTGATAGTGGGGGAGTTGCCATTTTAACAGTTCTTCAAAAATTTAAAATGTAACTATTAAAAATTCAGCTCTATGGAAGGTGTACTATGGCTGCATTGGGAAGGAGTAAGTTTATATCCCTGCCCCTCTGCACTGTAGTTCGGCCCTATGTTACATACAAATAGTGCAGTGTAGTTGAAGCCCCTCTCATGCTCACGAGCCACAGTGCCTTTTTGCTGTGTTGGTCCCAAATATAGACAATAGAGATAAAGTAGTAAAGAAAGGACAAAGAATGCCTGAAGGAGGACACTGAGAGGTCCAAAAGCTTGCATTTCTCTACCAACTGTGGTTGGTCCAATAAAAGATATCACTACTTTGTCTCTATTGCCTATCAGTTGTTGATACCCAGTTGTTAAACATCTTAAGCATGTTTGTTCCCTCTTGAGCATTTAAAACTTTCGAAGAAGTCTGCATTAGCCTTCTGATAGAAAGCTCTCCTAGGAGGTACGTGATATCACTGTGATCACACCCACTCCTTGTCGAGAAGGGTGGTCTTGTGGTGAAAGAACAGGACTGAGATTCAGATCTAATTTCTATTCCCGTTTCCTATGTGACCTTCGGCAAGATTCCCCTCTGTAAAACTGTGATAGTAATCTTGCTCATAGAAGGGTTTGAAGTTATATTATTTTACATTTGGAACATGTGTTGGGATCTTTTGGATGGAAAAGGCAATGAAGATGAAAAATGCTACTACAAGTAACGTATCCAATAGGGGAGGATGGAGTGAGAGAATTTTTCTAAGGAATAGAAAGACCTGGCCCTGGCTGTTCTGTTGCATCTTTAATTATACTGTCAAAAACCGTTTGACTTTGTGTCCATGCATTTTAATTATAAGAAGTGGGCTGTTAAAATACCAGTAAAGTATTTTGACTAACGAAATTATTGGTAAGTAGTACACTGGAATTTTCAGTGTCATGGAACTCCATATAACAGTCTCATTGCAGTGAATACAACTTCACGTTTTAGTTTCCCACACAGTAAGTGCTTGCTCGTGGAATAGAGATGCAGAAACTAAGGAGGGTTCCGTGTTAACAGTGTAAACAAATTAAAACTTGGGTGAGACTGGTTAGGAAGGGTGGGGTGAGAGTACCCTCCCTATCTGAATTGGAAACCTTGTACAGCTGGTTCCTTCAACTGGATCTGACACACGTTTGTGCTAAGCACATGCTATAGGATTAAAATTAATAATAACCTCTACCACTAGCTAGTAGTACAAAATCCTGTATATTTAGCTAACATTCCCTTCCAGTAAACTAATTATTTGAACTCTGCATCTCTGGGAAGTTGTCCCTTGTGTAATGTGGCCAGCACCATGACAAAGTGAGGTTGCATTAATGATGACCTGTCCTTGCTCTTGTCCACTTGTGTTTGATCCTGTAGTCAGCTGCCAGAGTAATGTATGAACTGACAAGGATGGTATCTTGATTGTATCAAGCTGTCTAGAACAAGTCAAGGGCAAAGAGACTCCTCAAGTAGCAGTCGCTCCACCAAAGTGCCTCTAAAGAACATCAAGAAATGTAAAATATAAATTGGGATTTCTCATCCTGTTCCTGTTAAAAACAAGGGGGACTGATTTAGACCCAGACCCTTTCCTGAAAGCACAACACATAGGGTTTGGTGTCAAAGTTCTCTTTAAACTGTGCTGGGCCATTAAATCCTGCTACCTTTTGGGGCCACAGTCTTGTGTTCTGTTGCCACCCCTCAAACAGGGAAGGTAGAACTCTTTTCTTTTTGTATTAAAGAGCCTCTCTGAAGTTAGCTGTGCACATTTGACATGTTGACATTTTTAGATGCAAATTCTAAATTAAATTTTTGTGGTAGTTCCTGATTATTCCAGAAATATTTCTCCAGAATTATTTCTTTAGAAAGATTTTTCATTCTTTAATTGTAATATCACTATGACTAAGGTTCTTGGTTTTCCTTTTGTCTGGCTGACACCACAACTGCCTCCAAACAAGCCATGACTCTGTTTACCATCACTCAGTTCCATAGTGTGCCAGTCCACAAGTGTAAACTCACCGTCACCTATATTTTGGAGGTTATTTCAGTGCATAAATTGCTAACTAGGCCAGGTTCATCTTAGTAAAATTTTCCCAGATGGTCAGTATTCCGTTCCAGTAACAGACGCACCATCTTATAAAGAGAAAGTTTATTAAAAGTTTTAATGTTGTCAGTATAGGATCAGAGCTCCCACAGAAGCTGTATAAGAGAAAATAATAGTAAATTAAAGCAATGTTAGCTTGACTTGGTAGTTCTTTGGACTCTGAACTCTTAAACTTTTTAGGTTAACATGAGGATTCCATAATCTTGACCATTCCAGGCCAGGCTCAAACCTTAAAGTTCAAAGTGAGGGTTGCTTTCGTATTCTGGCAAAGCAAACTATCAAATCTCTTTCTTCCCAATTCGTCCTGTGTCTTAAAAGGCTAGTGGTTTCTTCCATGTCCATCACGGATAATTACTGTGTCTCTCCGAAACAGCTTTGTTTGTTCCTTTCTGCAAAGAGTCTCTCAAATTCATGTAGACATCAAAGTTATTCGTTCGTATTGTTCTGTGACACAGGTTTTTGTGTTTATCTTGTCAACCTTTCTGCTTGAGTTTAATTGCCTCTGTTCACCTGTGTTATGCTTTACAACTTTTCTAAACATATATTGTGGAAATACAGAAATACTGCTTCTCACCAACTGCATGTCAACACTGTTCATCATTTCTATGTAATAAATAATAACTTTACATCTTGATGAATCTCCAAATATTCACTATGAAGTTACAAAATGTGTAGGGTAACAGCTTTTTGAAAAGGGTAAGCTGTTCATGTTCACTCAGTGGACTATAGCAGAACTATGGCCAAACCATAGGCTGGTTCAGGTGTGGTTTTCAAAGAGCTGACGGCTTGCCTGCTGTCCCCAGTGCACTGTTGGGGCTGCTGGCTGCTTGACTGCTCCTGAACCAGTACTCCTTGCATCTCCACCTGTCTGGGACCCAAAAGGCATGGGCCTTGACAAGTGGCACAACTAGTTCCCTGAGCAAAGTAGGGCAGGCAGAGAGTGCTGGAGCCAGGGCTCCCAGCAACTTTTCAGCATACATATCTCTGCTGTAGCGAGCCCCAGGCCATGCTCCCCATCCCACTGGTCAGACACATCCCAAGCCATCGATCCAGACTCCACCAGGTATAGCCCAGAGCAACTCAGAAGGGCAATCATTTTCTACAATACTGACAAAGCCAAGGGGCTTAGCCACAGGCTCTCCCAACTGTGTTGACACTGGACAAGAGGAAATTGGGGAAGGTGTGAGCATGCAAGTGTGTATGTGCAAGAACATTAGAATCTATTTGTAGCGGGGTGGGAGGGAGTATAATGCATGTAAAGTGGCTCTCATGGCGCTCAGCCACATGGGAAATTTTGGTATATGGCTCATACAGTTGAGAATCTTTACCACCCTGGACTATATGGTAGGTTGGGGGAAATGGAAGGAAAAAGGAAGTGAGGAATATGCTGAAAAAATTATTTATTTTTAAAATTTGTTAGCCCGCCCCTCCTGCCACAGGCAGCTCGGGGCAGCTTACAATCACTAAAAACATCAAGATAAACATCATAGAAGGAGGAAGAAATAGCCCCTCCCAATACCCAGCTCCCCCCCTCCCCCCAATCTCCCCCGCCAAACACCTGGCGGAACAGCCAGGTCTTACAACTTCGCCAAAAGGAGGGAAGATCCGGGACTTGATGGACCATGGATCTGACCTAGTATGTCACTTACATTGTGACTCTTCCTAATTCCTCCACCTAAATCAATAATCTGTGTTGAGGTATGCACCTGCAAAAATTACACTAATAATTATATTCTTGTTCAAAACTATACAGACGCCTTACAAGTTTTCCTTTGAGAGATTATTGTACAGTTTCTGTTAGTGAAACTGTCCATGTAAAGATGAAAATTTCCGTATACATTTGTAATCTGCTAAAATCAAGCAGTCTCTCCTACTTGAGTATTTCTCTTGTGAGAATTTATTTATTTATTTATTTTTATTTATTTATTGAATTTATACCCTGCCCCTCCTGAATACAGCTCGGGGCGGCTTCCAACAATAAAAACAGTATAAAACCGTTTTAAAAATATAAAAATACAATATCAAATATTAAGAGCAGGGCCCGGGATACAAAAATCAATAGGGGAGGGAAGACAAAACCCACTAAAACCTCCCCCCCCCCCTCCCCAAAGGCCTGGGCGAACAGCCAGGTTTTACACTTTCGTCAGAATATCAAGAGACTTGGGGCCAGGCGAGTTTCCTCCGGTAGGGAGTTCCAAAGACGCGGCCCGGCCACCGAGAATGCCCTCTCCATTGTGGCCCCCCTTTTAACGCGGGGGACCTCCAAGAAGGCACCGCCGGCAGACCGAAGGGTCCGCTCCGGGGTAGAATTGGTGGAATGGTCCAGTCAGCACTGTTCGTTCTTCATTAACTTGGTTGAACTTTCTGAATTACATTGCCAATTGTGCCAGGGTTGGCATTACACATCTGTTGTTTTCTGTAGGTATGGAGAGAGTTCCCCGATAGACTGGTTGGATATCCAGGCCGCCTGCATCTGTGGGACCACGAGACAAATAAATGGAAGTATGAGTCTGAGTGGACCAATGAAGTTTCGATGGTGCTCACTGGTGAAGCTTTTTACCACAAGGTAATAGTGATGTCAAAAGATAAGTAGTAAACCGTTTAACATTTCACAGTACTTTGATATAATAGTAATATAAACACTTAATATCTCTCTGTTTCTGACCACATTTTACTTGATAATTGAAGTACTGTATTCATTTTCTTTTGTTGCTTTTTTGGTCACTTGCTGCAGTTAGCAATGCAAAGTTCCGAGCATCTTCCAAATGCAGTGTAAGAAACTATTTGGCCATTCATTTAGCAGGCACGGGTAGATCCTGGGAGGGTAGGCCTTGGGGGGGTATTAAGTATTTTATGTTTTTTATGATGTTAGTCACCCTGAGCCTTCAGGGATAGGGTGGGATAGAAATCAAAATAGTCGTATATGGCTAAGTAATTCAGAGGAAAGAGGCTACTGTGTGAACTTTAGGTTTCTTAATCTAAAAAAAAATAGAAGTATAAATGTATTATTAGTGACAAGGCACTGTACAAATATATAGGAAGATCTAGTTCCTGCTATAATCGTTGGCTATAATTCATTATACAACTTTTTGTTGTAAAATCGTGTTGAATTTTACTCACTTTCAAATATCTTTCTCCTACCTTTATAATGATAATACAGTGTTATCCTTAAATAGAGAGCTCAGCTTCCATCTTGTCACCTAAATTAAGTTGCTAAATTCTGGTTCTAAAATATTCCCCTTTGATAGCTTTTGAGCATCTTTGTTAAAGGAACAGAGTTGTCACCTGGCACATTCTTACAAAATAAAAAGGTTTGGGCACCCTAAAATGAGCAGCATGTTTCAGATACTGAGGACTCCCAACACCAACAGTACTCTATTAAATATTTAGAAGTGTGATGTGTGTTTCACCCTGATCATTCTGGGTTACTTTTTTGGGCTATAATTATTATTCATAGAGGAATCAAAAAAACTGGTCCAACTATCCTGAAGCCTAGCCTTTCTGCTCTTGCCACAGAAACAACTAATCTCTCTCGCAACTCTATTTTGAGAAAAATGGAAATTATCTGAGATAATCATGTGGCATTTATTGTTGCAAAGTGCATGTAATGATGCAATTCAAGCTTGAAAGAAGAAAAACAAATGCAGAGATGTTTCCAAATTGTGTGTGTGGTGCATCTTGCAAGGCCAAGTTGTGACCAGTTGAATGGAAACACTGCCTCTTTCACTTTTATGGTATCCTGTCAGGAATACTGGGATTCTGAGGAGCAAGGTTTACTTACATTTCATTTTTAAGTTCTCTGTTTCCACTGGCTGGAAGCTTACAACTACTGGAAATGTATTTAAAAGCTCTATTTTTCTTTCCTATTTTCATATCCTGTAGTATTTCAACTACCTATACACCTACAAGATGCCTGGAGACATCAAGAACTGGGTCGATGCTCATATGAACTGTGAAGACATCGCCATGAATTTTCTAGTAGCCAACGTTACAGGGAAAGCAGTCATTAAGGTGGGATGGTTGTCTGCCGTGACTGTCATGTGAAATGCTATAAGTTGGTATTAGTATTCAGTTAAAATGTTGCTTTGTGCACCTTTTTCTTATGTACCTGTGGAATGTCTCCTCCTTCCCCTTCTGTAGTAAGTGAACTGATTCGCTGAAACTAGCATGCCTATTGGGAATACTGGATGATTATTGTGTCCAGACAGCTGGGATAGAGAGAGGACAGTTCAAATGATATTTTAAAAATTCATTGAACAAGATTACCAAGGAGGGAAAAAACCCCAAACATCCCAAAGCCTGTCCATCATGACTGGCAACAGCTGATTTATGGGAATGTTAATTGCAAGAATGTTAATTGCAAGATCAGTTTTAAATGAACTTTTTATCCCTGAATTAATTTCCTGACATGTTTTGACACGTTTTCAGGTCTGGACATTCACTCTGGACATTCATTTCAAAGTGTGTCAACTTGGAATGAGATTTAGAGGCCGCCAGGCATTACTTCAGTTAGCGAGCTCCACTTTCCTGCTTGTCCATCATCATTTACTAGGACTGGTGGCTGTGTTTCCTAGAAAAGTCTTTAGAAGATAAAGTGTGTGTTTTTGCTGAGAAAGTTTGGAGCAATACAAGGGCACTGCAGAGCAATTTGGCACCTCAACGCAATTGGGAGAGTCTTGCAGGGTTTGCCAGTTAGCTATTAACTCGAGAGAGCAAAAGAGCGTCTGTTGGATTAAGGTTACGGTGAAGTATGGGAAGCTATATTTCATCGCTGTTATGGATGCAAGAACAAATGGTGTTTATACAGGAACCTTGGCAGTGAGAAAACAGTCATTAAACAGGAATTAAGGAGCTTGTCATCGCCACTTCTTTTCAGTTACAGAAGGCAAAACCCCTCCAAGCTGTTTTTATTGGGCCCCTGTGAATTTTGCAGTCAGCCAGGCCAGATGGAGCTGAATGGAGGAATGGCGTGGCTTTTTTTTTTTCTTTGGAGAGAGCTCGGCTTACGCTGCAGCCATGTTCAGAGGCATTGCACTGCTTTCTGAGCAAAGGGATTAATAATGTCTCTTCTGTTGTTGATGATGATGATGATTCTCGTGCCTTTGTACAGGTGACCCCAAGAAAGAAATTCAAATGTCCAGAGTGTACGGCGATAGATGGTTTATCACTAGACCAGACACACATGGTGGAAAGGTGAGTGAGTCTCCCTCTCTTGCTGTGGTTGCCTCACTGTGACTTCCGTAGTTCTTTTTTGGGTCTCTTTGAGATTACAACTAAACGTTATACACTGGCTATGTTCACAGATCCTTGAATTACTGCACAATCTCAATCAGCCCAGGCACAGAGCAACAGTTCAGCAATGGATAAAGAGCAATTGCACATAATCCGTAATGAAAAAAACCATTAATTGTATCGGGAAGTAAACTGTAACAGGCTTTTATTTTAGGAAATGAATCTGATAACCATTAAAGTGATTCAATGGCCAAAATAAAAATAGTTGACACAGATCTGCTGTTACCACCCTATTTGAGGTTTGTGCAGTGCTTTTGGCCAAAAAATTTCTAAGTGTGCTTTGTCTACCACTGAAATACAGCTGACTCTGTATTTAGTTCAGCATGGCAGCTGCTCAAGTGCAAGGGACGTTAAATAAGTGCTCAGGATAGAAATCATCCAAGTGAAAGTATTGGGAGAATTTTTGGTAGACAGTACACGTTTAGAGAGGCAGTGCTGTTAACTGGTTAGTGTCAAGGACTGGGAATCCAAAATTTAATTCCCTGATCTGCAGCTTGCACACTCTGCACCCGTGGGAAAGAGAGTAGTATGTCTCAGCTTTTCTGTTGAATGAGGAGGAAATGTTCTTTAAAAAAAAAAAAAAAAAAGTGTAGTGAGATCCTTGTCTGAAAAGCACTGTCTAAAAGTAACATGTTCCTTATTTAACTACTCAGTTGGAAGTTAACCAAGAGCTCAGAGCTAACACATCAACATACCCCAGAGCATTTCTACATAGACTCTGTAGCCTGTTGCATTCCTTGTACAGGCCTCATGCTTGAAACCTGCTGGGTGTAAAGTGTAACTGCTGCTGCTTCCGAAATGGGATCAATGCTGCAGATGTCATGGTGTTTAGATTTTCTTTAGAGAAGTCATTCTCTGTGAAGCGCTAGTAGCAATGGAAGCTACCTTTTGGTGGGAAATAATTTGAAATCTGATCCTCCACAGGAGGAGAAAAACCAAGAAAAGTGGTATTTTGCAGGAGTTCTACACTGGGTGGGGGAGTGACACCCATTAGACTTGCACTTGTTTAATGCTGTGTTGCACTACAGGACAGCTTGGTGCTGAAGAGCAGGGAAGTAGCAGTCTATCTGAAGATACTTCAGAAGTGTGTATCGGTTTTATCTATAGTCTCTCTGTATAGTAGTCTGGTTAGAGTGCTCGTGGAATACTGTATTCAGTTGTGGGTCCAAAATTACCAGTGAGGTATTGACAAATTGGAGGGAGTTCCATGAGGAGCTGCAGAAGCTGTTCGTGAACTTGAAAGGTTTGATTTATGCAGCGGTTAAAAGAGCTAAGTATTTATAGCTTGAATAAGAACTAACTAAGGGGGAACATAAGTCTTTTGAGTATGTTAAGGTGTAAACACCAAGGAAGGTGACGAATTATTTAGGGTGTCATGTAGTCTGAATATCAGGAACTCTTTCCTAACAGTGTGATCTATCCCATTGCAAAATAGCTTCCAAAGGGGAAGAGGGGTGAAATCCCTGATTTAATTTAAAGGTAAAATTAGTCAAATGCTTGAAAACGTGCTGTAGTAAACCAATACTGCCCTAGATGTGTGCTAAATGGAAGTCAAAAGTCTTATTTCAGTGAGTCTATGAAAAGGACTTCAACCATACACGTTCCCCAAAAGTAGTGTTCTGACACTTTAATTGAACATGCATTCAAACCAGCTATATATCCTTCTCGACATATAAGTTCCTACAGTTGGGGATAACCTACTGGCTACTGAGCTGGGAGAAATGTCAAAAGCTAGTAAAAGATCCAGGTTTTTTATAAATTGGTTGTGTTAATCAATTGTCGTATTGGAGGGATTTTGAAATGGAGAGAGTCTGGATGTGAGGTTATAAGAGGGGGGGTGGATGGAGGGATGAGGCATGATTTGAAGATAGTCAGATTTAGTTTTTATAGTTTAGTTTGGGTTAACCATATTTTATACCCTTACTGTAGAAATGTGATCTCGCATACTAGCAGCTGCCAAGGTCTATTTAGCCCCATGTTGCTACTGTCTGTTTTAAGTTATCAAGAGCTAGCTAGAAAGGCTGCAGGTTTTCTATGGGTTCCCAGAAGTTGCCTGCACATTTCAGTGGTGTATAAGTCAATGCAGTTTTCAGTGCAAGTTCCTATTAGTTTTGCAGCGGCTAGAACTCCATTTAGTGTTCAGTGGTTAGTTTCCGTAGATCAATTTATGCAGATAGGTCAACAGTCTCCAGTTGGCTAAAGAGAGTCTGAGTTAGGGGTGACCATGGCAACAAGAAACCTCATGTTTCAGTTCAGTAATATTTATTAGGCTTTTGCCATTACACATTTTAAAACAAAACCTAAGATAAAATAAACATAATTCTTAACAGAATACATTTAATCATACCATCAAAACCAGCATACATAAAGTCATTTTATGGATTAAGGTACCAAATAATTATGGAAATGGGTAATAACACTTAACGGAGGTCAGCAGCAAATTCAGTTTATTCTTAGAAGGAAAATTTACCTTATCTCCCAACAATGGATAAATCCAGCATATCCTTAATTCCATGCCATCATCACCTCGAGGCTGGATTACTGCAACGCACTCTACATGGGGCTGCCCGAGAAGCTGGTCTGGAGGCTGCAGCTGGCGCAGAATGCTGCGGCCCGTCTCCTTATGGGGGCAGGTCAGGGAGCACATGACACCAGTGCTCCGGGCTCTGCACTTGGCTGCCTTCGCAGCCTGGGCCCTGCTTATCTGCGGGATCGCCTCACTCCCCATGTGACTGTGCGACCCTTGAGATCGTCTGTGGGAGCCTTTTTGGAGGTTCCCCGGGCTAGGCGGGTGGCCACCGATGTTAGATCTTTTTCGGTGGCCATCCCTGTGCTGTGGAATTCGCTCCCAGAGGAGGCTCGGTTGGCTCCCACTCGCCTGCTGTTTTGGCATGTATGTAAGTCCTGGCTGTTCCGTCAGGCTTTTGGCGAGGGGTAGGGGTGGGGGGGTTTCCCCACATTGTATTGTATTTTAAATTGTTTAAATTGTTGTGGTTTTTTTTTTAAAAAATGATTGAATGTTGCTCGCTGCCCCGGGCTGCCCTGTGGGCAGGAGGGGCGGGATATACATTTTAAATAAATAAAATTAAAATAAAAATTTCTCTTAAAATATACAGTTAAACATAACATGCTCTATAGTTTCAATCTCCCCTGACTTACAGGGGTGCCGTTATACCGCCCTCGAGTAACTGCCATGTCCATTAATTGGAATCTCAGAGCATAGCTTCTACGTAACCTCTTACATGGAAGCAGAGAGAGATAAGACTCAAAATGAAAAGAATTCGTATAAACTGAATATCCAGGAGCAGCCTTCCACATCTTTATTGCCCTAAGATCATCTTGCCGGCCAATATCAATAAGCTTTTGTTTGTTCAAGCTTAGTTGTTGTGCTGGAGTTCTAGTCAATAAATAAGAAAAGGAGAGTCCGGCTTTTATTTATTTATTTATTTATTTACATTTATTGGCCGCCTCTTCATGCGTACGGCATCTCGGGGTGGCTCACAACAACTAAAACAATAATAAAATACATAAAACAATATAACTGATTTAAAACTACCCCCCCCCCAACATTCCCCCTTCCTACCCTGCCCTCCCACCCTCCCCTCCGAAGGCCTGGGCGAACAGCCAGGTCTTACAGGCTCGACGAAAAGCCGTCAGACCCGGGGCCAGGCAAGCTTCCTCTGGGAGGGAGTTCCAAAGCTGCAGCCCGGCCACCGAGAATGCCCTTTCCATCGTGGCCCCCCATTTAACACGGGGGACCTCCAGGAAGGTGCCCCTGGCAGACCGCAGGGACCGCCCTCGGGTGTGGAAGGCAAGGCGGTCCCCAAGGTATGAGGGGCCGAGACCGTATAGGGCTTTATAAACGAACACCAATA
>QEPC01013204.1:849764-876532 GCA_003113815.1 Sphenodon punctatus | reverse complement strand
CCCCCCAACCCCACCCCCTCTCCCCCTAAAATACACAATTGACCCACTGGCATACTAGCCCCCTGCGGGCCCCTCTTTGGCCGCGGCCCTTCGGCTTGCGGCCTCACAGCGGAGCCACAAGCGGCTTCTTTTGTGCCCCCTCCCTCGAGGTCACTTCTGGGTGCGGGGCAAGCAGGGTCACGCCAGGTGCACCGGCTCCCGTGCCCCCCCAGCTCCCTCCCCGCTTTAGCCATAATGAGAGTGATCTGATGTATCCAAGTGTATGAAGGCACACTGACATATTCCAGCTGTTCCATTAAACAAATGTGTCAAGCGCAAATAATTTGCGTTACAAAGTTTGACCCTTTCTTTCAAAGTTGCAATAGATGATAAAACTTGCACTGAATCAACTCCTAATTCAGCTCGTACAACAGCTGCTGGGACATTTCTAGGGACCATCAATGATTGCCTCAAGAAGTTGTTTTGCACCACTTCTAAGATATTGCTACGTACACTAGGTATAATCTCGGCTGCATATAGTAATTGAGCCTGCATTTTTGCTTTATAAACCCACAAAACTGGGGCCACTTCAACGTATTTATAGGTTGCCGCCAATCTAGAGATTCCTTTTGCGGAGCCAGCCACATTTACGCATATTGACATCCTATGCCCTTTGCCACAATCCATTACTTGATATGGCTACACCCAAGTAAACATATGATTTGACCTGCATCAGTTGGTGTCCATCTAGTTGCCATTTAAAATTTGGTGGTGGTTTCCCAATCACCATAACTTGCGATTTCCCATAATTCATCTCAAGATCATTTTTTTTGCAATAACTACTAAACTTAAATAGCAACTGTTGTAGCCCTTTTCTTGTTTGGGAAAGCAGTACGATGTCATTCGCGTACAGAAGAATCGCTAGTGACCGATTTTTCACTTTAGGTGGTAGATGATCTACCGCATCTATTTCTTCAGCCAGATCGTTAATATACAGATTAAAAAGTAATGGGGCAAGGACACACCCCTGTCTAACCCCAGAAGTCATAGGGAATGATGGAGATATAATTCCTTCTGAGCTATACCTCAGTCTCGCACATGAATTCTAAATGGATCAGAATAATCATTTCTAACAGTTGAGTATTAATCCCTAACGTTTTGAGTTTGACTCATAGTTTCTCTCGATTAACTGAATCAAATGCTTTTCTTAAGTCTATGAAAGCCAGAAACAGCTTCCCTCTCCTAATAAATACAATATTTATTGATCAGATGAGCCAAGATGAAGACATTATCTATTGCTGACTTATGATGTTGGAAACCTACCTGTTTCTCTGCTATTAAATCATATCCCAGGTTTCCAAATATTTAAGAAGAAATTTGGAGTATATCTTTCCAATAACTGAGAGCAAGCTTGTTGACATATAACAACCAGGGTTTATGTTTCCTTTTTTAAAATATAGGGACAGTAATACTTACAGACCACTCTGCTGGGACCCATTTATTGTGTTCCATAAAATTAAATAATTTAACCAGCAGAGGAGCCCACCAGTACGGACATAACTGAAATATCTCTATAGGTACCAAGTCAATACCAGGGGCTCTGCTGGATTTAAAGGATTTGATCAAATCTATTATTTCTTCTACTTGGGTTTCTAACACTATGGATATAGGAGCACCCTCTTCAATAGGATTAAGGAGGGGTGAAACCATTAAGCCACCTTGACTGCCATGCCTGTTATATAAATCTTTAAAGAAACTAACCCACTCTCCTTCACTTATTCCAGAGCAGGGTTTAGATGAAGATCATTATATATTTTGCAATGTAAACTTCCAGAATTCTTTAGAATCTTTGATCAGAATTGCTGCCTCAATCTATGCCCATAAATGGTCCAGACTAACCATTCTCTTTTTACTTCTTATATTTCCGCCTGGCATTCAGAAAAGCTGCTTTATTATGGCTCAAAACCAACTTCTTCCTTAACACAATCGAAGTAGTTTTCTGCTGCCTACATTCGCTATCATACCATCTAAAGCCATTTCTGTTCTTATAGCTGATATTGCTACATGGAGTAGAAACCATATGAGCAACACAACTAAACAGGTCAAACAAATCACTTTTGATTTATCTCTGAGCTCCATCATTTCTTGCCCCCATAGTTTGTCGAAAGCCTGGGCCGCCAGATTTGTCGATCATCTAATCCGATCTTGCATTAGCCTGGGGGGGGCGGGGAGCAGACTCCTTATTGGCAGTATAGATCTGTGCTCCCTAACTCTGCTGAAGTCCATTCGTCTAAGTTCTATTGCAATAGGCAGATGGTCACTTTCTGGCCTAGTTGTTGTCTCCAATTTAATAACCTGTTTCCAACTTTCCATTGGAACAATAAAATAGTCTATTACACTTTGTCCCGTAAGGCTAGAATAAGTAAACTGTCCTTCTATAGCAGCTTTGTTCGGTTATTCGGACGCAGGGAGTATTCTCCCCCACGGCCAGCAGGAGGCAGCACTGACTTTCAACTGGGCATGTGCAGGGAGAGCACGTCCTCAATCCCCCAGTTGAAAGTCTACCTCTGGACCAGATGGGAGTGCAGTGGATGTGCTCTGCACCCAAATAAGCTTTCTTGTCCCAAACAGGGGCTGGCTTAGTTTAAATTAGATGGGATTTCCCTCTCGTCTGCTACAGCGCCATGGAGCGCCTTCATCGCTCAGTGGCACAGCCGCTCCAAATCAGCCCCCTGGTGCCGGCCCCAAGGTACGGCCCAGGGTAAAGCTGGTGTGGGGGTTGGCCCCAAGGGGTACGCCCCTTCACTTGGGGAAACACGCAGACATGGCTGAAACAGCCAAAACCCACCGGACAGCCAAAACCCGCCTAGCCGTGGCTCCAGCGTGGGGAAAGAAACCGGAACTGTGGTGGTGCCGACCGCCTGGGAGGCAAGCCACATTGAGGCTTGCTCCCATGAAGAGGAGAGAGCCTACCACAGACCAGAGGAAGGAGAGGAGGAGGCCTCCTGTGCCTCCCAGCTCACAGTAAAAGGGGGCCCCATCCTAGACCCAGTCCTACAGGGACGCCCTGCAGCAGGTCATGAGGGCCCTGACCAGGATAATAGGGAATCAGGCCAGAACCCTCCCGCCTGGCAAGCAGGCACACCCCAGCCAACACCAAACCCCTAAAAACTCCTTTAAGGGGACCTCCGAACCTGTGGGGAAAGGGAAACAACTCCCTGCCCAGATGGGCCCCACAGAAACCCTCAGTCAGGGATTTGATTGACTCCTCCTCGGAAGCAAAGGAGTTGGACATGGATTACAGGGAGGAGGGTGAGCTCCCCCCCACCCCCAGGGAAGACTCCGACTCCAGTTCTCTCTCCCCTCCCCCTCCAGTACAAAAGAGAAAGACGGTCAGGCCCACCAGAGTCATACGGGGGCAAGAGGCAGCCTCTCAGGAGGACTCGGATCAGACCTCACAGTACATCTCATTCCTCTGAAAAGGATTCCCCTGAAAGGGAAGAGATCCTAACATGAGGCCTTAAAGAATTAGGCAGAGAACTGCCCTCCGACCAGAGCCCTAAGCTAGTAAAACAGGCAGAATGGGTTCTCAGAATAGCACCTAAGTCCCAAAGGAACAAAGAATCTGAATCCTCTTCAGAGGATGAAGATTCTGATAGAGACTACGTTCCCCGTCTACGTTCCCTCTCACGAGGAGTCCCCCTAGACAGGACTTTCAAAAGAATAAGTAGAGCACAGTGGAAACATCCCACTAAATTCTCTAAACTATCCAGGACACAGCAGTCTCTATATGACTTTGAAAACTGGGTCACTGTGTTTATTATATAAAGTGCCTCAGGTTGATGTGGCTGCTGCCTCCCTGGCACGACAATCCATCTTACCAGTAGAGGGAGCTCTCTTACCCAAGGACACCACCGATAAGGGGATGGCGATTGGCCTTAGAAAAAACTGAGGGCCAGCATGAGACAGTTTAAACTAGGCAAGGACCTGAGCTTGTCAGAGTCTCTGTCATGCAAGTTCGCCACCAGTATTACCGTAGCACATGCCTTCCTAGTTAACTCTTCCATGGATGCTGTCACCTGAGTGGTTGGGGCCGTGGCGGATAACGTAGCTGCCAGATGCAGACTCTGGCTCTGTTCCTGGCAGGCGGACTCGCATGACAAAAACTTACTAGTGAATTGACCTTTTAAAGGAAGGTAACTGTTTGGCTCCGCCCTCGACAGAGCCCTTGCTGAGGCATATGATATTTATTTATTTGTATTTATTTATTTAATTTATACCCCACCCCTCCTGAACACAGCTCGGGGCGGCTTCCAACAATAAAATCAATATAAAACAATTTAAAACATATAAAAATACAACCTCAAATATTAAAAATATTAAGAACAGGGCAGGGGAGATAAAAATCTACTAGACCCTCCCCCCCCCCCTCGCCAAAGGCCTGGGCGAACAGCCAGGTTTTACACTGTCGTCGAAATACCAAAAGGCTTGGGGCCAGGCGAGCTTCCTCCGGTAGGGAGTTCCAGAGAAGCAGCCTGGCCACCGAGAATGCCCTCTCCATTGTGACCCCCCGCTTAACACGGGGGACCTCCAAGAAGACACCCCCGGCAGACCGAAGGGTCTGCTCCGGGGCGCGGAGGGCGAGGCGGTCCCTGAGGTATAATAAGGAGAAGAAGCACTCCTTGAATCAAGTACAATCCTCCTAAAAACTTTTTTCGTCCCTTCCAGCACTTCTTGCACAGCTTGAGGAAGAGCCATGGCCCTGACAGTTCATGGACATACCAATCACGGGGCCGGGGATACCAAGGCTGTTGGTCTAAACCAAACAGGTATTCAAAACCCACACCTCGCTCCAAAAGGCCGGGCTCTCCCTCAGTACTGCTCAGCATCTGCCTGCAACTCTTCGCACATAGATGGGCACAAACGACCACAGACATCTGGGTAAGAGACACCGTGGCAGAGGATACTCGATAGAACTAGAGTACAAACCAAGAGAGTTCTTTCAAGTATCCCCATGCTCACGCGACCTGTTTCAACACTCCGCCATGGAGCAGGAAGTTCAAAGATTGCGGGAGATTGGAGCAATAGAGCAGGTTCCCTCATCAGAGAAGGGAAGAAGTCTGTACTCATTTCTCTTCCTGGTAATGAAGAAGAATGGGACATGGATAGCGGTTCTCGATCTAAAATGCTTAAACAGAGTGGTGAGATCGCAGAAGTTCAAAATGGAAACTCTGGCATACGTTTGTCTCTCCCTCTCTCCAGGTGATTGGCTTGCATCCCTGGACTTGAAGGATGCTTACCTTCGTGTCCCCATCCGCCAAGCCCACAGGAAATGGCTTCATTTCTGCTACGCAGGACACCACTGGCAGTATCAAGCTCTCCCCTTTGGCCTGGACTGTTTGCCACGAACATTCACCAAGATACATATCCCCTTGATAACGAACCTCCGCCTGGAGGGCATAGCAGTTTTCCTCTCTCTGCAACCTACTCGTCCGTGCACCATCTGAACAGATAGCCCTGCACCATGTACAATAAACCATCAACTACCTCGAGTTCCATGGCTTCCTTATCAACAGAACCAAGAGGCATCTTGCCCCGGCACAATGTCTGGAACACTGAGGGGTGATATTCGACACCTTCCAGAATCGGATTTTTATTCCTCATCAACGGCAAGACAATATCAGGAGACTCATCACTGCCATACGGTCGCATCCTTGAAACCCTCTACAATCCATGGCTTCTCTTCAGAGGCTGATGGTATCCTGCTTCCATCACCTAAAATGGGCGTGATTCCATTCTCGGCCCCTCCAACGCCCTCTTCGTCCCTGGCAGGCTCACATCATCGCCAACACGTGAATAAACGTAGCATTGAACCAAGAAGGCCACCTGGTGAGAGGATCCACACCGACTCGTGCTGGGGGTTCCGCTGATGAATCCCCTCAGGACAGTGGTCAACACGGACGCCAGCTTACTCGGCTAGGAGGCTCATCTCGACACAGTTGTTGCGCAGGACACCTGATCTGTATCAAATCTGACTCGCAGCATCAACTGGCTCGGAACTGAAAGCCATCTGACTCGCCTTATAGCACTTAGTGCCCCTGATAGATGGACACCATGTCCGGGCTTTCACGGACAACACAACCGTCCTAGCTTATGTGAACAACCAAGGGGTGTGTCTCAGTCCTGAGCCCTACATGCAGAAGCGACACGACTGTTGACATGGGCGAAACAGCACGTCCTCTCCTCGCTTGTGCTACACATCCGGGGCATAGACAACGTGCAAGCAGACTGGCTGAGTCGGAAGACAGTGGATCCGGGGGAATGGTCCCTCAACAGCTCAGCATTCCATCTAATAGTACTCAGATTCGGCCAACCGATAACGAACCTCTTTGCCTCTCCGTCAAATGCCAAGACAGTTTGCTTCATGTCGAGGGGACACCGAGGCACAGGACGCGCTCAGTCACTAGTGGACCGCTGTATGCCTTTTCACCCTTTTCCCACATAGGCTGGGCGATATGCAAATGAAACATGTCAACGTGTTTCTAGTGGCCCTTTATTGGCCTCGCAGACTGCGATTCATGAACCTAGTGAGCCTGTCGGCTAGGGAGAAAGTGGAGCTCCCCCACCCCCCCCAAGACCTACTGTCTCAAGGTCCCCTGCTCTACAAACAACCGGGGTTTCTGAGACTGACTACTTGGCTAGTGAAACCCCAAACCGAGAAAGGTAGGGTACTCCGAGAAAGTAATTAAGACCCTTCTGGCATCTAAGCGCAAGTCCACTAGGCGCATCTCCAGTATCAACTCGATCCCCTTTGGTTGCTCAGGTTCTGCAGTTTTTACAGGAGGGTCTGGACAAGGGCCTGCACCCGAATACTCTTTCAAGGCAACTGGCCGCTCCAGGTAGTACACTAGGATTTGGGGTGTGGAGGGGGGAGTACACCTTTCTGTGCATCAGCACATGAAACAGTTCTTACAAGCCGCAAGACAGCTCTCCCCTCCTGTGTCTTATGGGTTTCCTTCTTGAGACCTCAGCATAGTTCTTAGGGGGCCCTTACAGGTCCTCCCTTCAAGCCCCTCAGGGAGGTCTCCTTCTACTTTGTCGATTACACTAGGAGAAAGTAGAATGAGCCTTGGTATGACCAGAGCCTTTCCAAATGCACTAAACTATTTTGAAGTTGATTCACTGCAATATCAAATGTATCTACTAAAAAGGCACACACCTTCGTTTTCAACAAGGCCCTTGTCTCCTCTAAGTCGACCACTAGGTCATAGATAATAAAATTTTGTTCTCTTAAGTGATCCTCTCTATTCTTTGCTGCCTGATGAGTTGTGGGACCTCTTGGATCTTTACAATTATCCATAAGGGTTGAATCAAAGCCTATGTCCCTGGAATCATCCAAGGTAAAAAAAACAACCTTGTGCTCAGGGACTAGAATTCCTAGCAGACAACTAGCTCCCCCACCACTTGCCTCTTGACCATCTACAAAGGCTTCAGGGACTTTGTCACAACCGAAAACAGTGGAATCGGATTTCAAGCCTGAAGGGTCTTGTAGAGATCTTGCCAAAGGCAAGCTCTTGATGCTTACATCAGAATATTCCAAGGAGAGGGTAGGTATAGTATCAACCTGGTTTATGCTATCTGCTTTAAATACCTGCTGTCTGGGAGGTAAGGCTATCTCAACTTTCTCCACCATAGTAGGTTCTATACTAGAATCCCCTTTGTATTCATCCATTATTCTCCAGGAAACTTCACCCCAGTTTATAGACGTTGGCCTTGTGGTAGGCTCCCAATTGCAAGCAATCTCTGTTTGGGTTGCTGCATCAATCAAGCTAGCCTGTCTTTGCTGGAAGGGCTGCGAGCTAGATCATAGCTCAAACAGCCATAACCCTCCCAGTGTTGTCCTTAAATCTAATATAGATCCCTTTTATATCAATTAACTCTTAAAGGATAAAAAAAGAGGTAGAGGTCGACGACAGGGCACTTATCAATTTATCCAACCACATTTCTGGGTAGTGTTCCCACCCTCAGATCTTTTAGCATTACACTTAGGATAAATAGCTTCACGGTCTATACCAGTGATTGATTGAACTTACTAGCTCCACAGACTCTTCTATAACTCCACAAGAACCAGCTTGATCATCAGCACAGGAAAAAGATTAATCTCCTGAAAAAGTTTCCCCTTTAGCTTGATCAGAGGACAGATTCATATCCAGAGCTATACTCTGAATACATTGTTTGAGAAGACACCTGGTTTGCCTCCCGAGCAGAATCTGTGACAAATGAGGTCCCATTAATAAGAGAGGGTCCATATTGATCCTTCTGGTCATTAAGATGCAAGATACTAACTGGAGCATCAATGTTCCTTGGTTCCTGCAAAGAGACCCCTACGTTTGTCCCATCTACTTCTAAAAGGGTGGGGTAGGGGCTTAGAGCCTTCATTAAATACTGGAGTTGATTTTGAAAAGTAGTCAGTCAGTTTACACTGTCTCTGCACTGTTGATGGCTGGACAGCCTCATCATTAGTAGAGACAGGCGAAGAGGTTATAACCAAAGGAACAAGTCTTTTGTTAGATCACAACAACATATTGAGGACATATGTATCCCCACACCCAGCCCTCAAAAACAGATTACAGATTGAAACAAGCAATCGCAGACTTCAATCAGACTTCAGATTCGAAGTTAACTATCCTATAATACTGTTACAAGCAAGGAGGAGTCCACCAGCCATTCTTCCAGAGCCTTCACCCGTTCTCCAGCCTTGGTCTTACACATTTACCAGATAAAACAAAAAACAAAACAAAAAAAACTTCAAGATCTACCATAGGATACTTAATCAAGGTAGATTAAGCCCATAAACTCTTCAATAAGGCCAGTATTGGAGAGGATTAATCCTCACGGTTGCTAACCACATTCCAGAATCCACAATCAATGATCTTTACTTTATATCATGGACAGAAGCTGGCTCTTATCTGAATACAGTATCTCGACTCTTCAAACAAGGCTATTGATAAGCAGGTCTTGTCTCCTGCATAAAAACTCCTTTAGTCTCGCCTCAATCTCAAAGTCTGCAACCAGAGGCAACAAGTGTCGTCTTTATGCAGGCTGCGGGGCTTCCTTTGACCTCCCTCAGATGGACGTGGGATCACGGTCATGGGCAGAGCATTTCCGTGGAGCTCAACTGAGAACCAGTCCGTGTTAACACTCTGAAAGGGGGATGGATGGAGAGAGTCAGCCATGGCCACCACTGCCCGCCAACGGTCCCAGCAACAGTCAACACCCTGAATAAGTACCTGTAAAGGAGGAGGGCAAAGGGGTGAGTGACAGGGCAGCTCTCTCCCTTCTGTAACCAGCACACCACTTCACTCAAGCTCTCCCCCAGCTGGCAATCAACCTCAACTCATGTTTTGACTAAATCATGGTGAATTATATATTTTGTTCCTAGAATAGTGTGCTGAGGCATGTACCAGCTCTGTCTTCAATTTCACAAATTACTAGACTCCTTATTCTCAGGTATGTAGAAATTGTGGTGATAGATATTGATTGTAGGCATAACCATTCATAACAAGCCTAAATGAACATGGATCTAACTACTGTTTGTGAAATACAAAGGTGTAGAGGGCTGTTAATGCGCTGTGTGTGTATGTATATTTGTGTGTATATATATATATGTGTGTGTGTGTGTGTGTGTGTGTGTGTGATATATATGTGTGATCTCTCTCTCTCTCTCTCTCTCTCTCTGTCTCTAAAATCACTCTATATCTATCTATCTCTATCTATCAATTATGTGTGTGTGTGTGTATAGAGAGAGAATTATAAAAAATATGGAGTCTTTTCAACATTGACATTGCTGATTCAAAGCCATATAATGACCCATAGTTATCATCTGATGATTCTTCAGTGATGTGAGTGTTGGAAATTTCTACCCATATTTCATGGGCAAGTGTCCACATGGTGTGTGTAGTTTTGTGGGGTTTAAATTATCTATTTTATATTTTGTGTGTTTATTGTAAGCTGCCCTGAACCTCATGGAATAGGGTGGGATATAAATTTAAATAAATAATCAGAGTCCTGATTACCCTCTTTTTTTGGCAGTCTCAGTAGAGAAACCAAGTGAATTGGACCATGGAAACTTCATTCTACTCTGTGATGGTCCCTTTGGGCAAAGTTAAAAATGTATTGGCAGGCACTGCCACTTACTCAGCTGTACCTTGTCTCTGAGCTTTGAGGCAGGTACCCCTGTTCTACTTTGGGTCAGCCCTTGCATTGGATTTCTGACTGCTACAAAAGGTTGTCTCAGTCCGTGCGCTTACAGGCAGCGCTGAAGTAACAAAAAAATAGTCTTTTGGCATCTTCGTGTTTATTTTTATTTATTTATTTTAACATTTTATTATCCCGCCCCTCCTGCCACAGGCAGCTTGGCTCACAATCCGATAAAAATATAAAAACAACACTAAAAACAACTTTAAACAACTTTCTAGCTTGAAAGGAGAAACCTGTATATAATGCAGTCAAGAGGGAAATTGGACGCCGCTTAGAAGGAGTGCAGGCTGGGTCGCTACTGTAGCACAGTCACCACACCAACATTTGCTGGACTTGGAATAGGAAAACTGTTTCCTAAACAGACACATTGACTACAAGACCAGGTAGCATATAGCCTCTAGCTGTAGCTCCAGAACCACCTTGCTAATCCTGGATCTAGTTACAAGGGAAAGAGTTCACTCGGAGACAGCCATCAATGCTTGATTGTCCCCAAGGCTGAACCAGAGTGACAGGGGCAACTGGACTCTCTTCAAAACCAGTTCATACTAACTTTTTATTCCATGTTGACTCACAATAACACGTTGTCAGCAAGCAAGGGGAAAAATGAATAGGTCTTGGAAGCAAAGATGTCAATTTGAATCTGCAGAGCTGTGAAGGCAGCCAAGAAAAACACCTACCCTATAAATGAGATGACATTTTATGTTTTCTTGGCTTCCTAGTTGAGTACATCTAATGTTTTTTAGGTGTTGTCGTTTTGTGCTGCCCAGAAGCAATTGCTCTTGAGGAATGCAAGCAGGAGCTTCTAGGGAGAAGATACATTGGGTAAAAACAGACATGGTGGCCTGCTGTGGCACGTCTGCTTAGGCACCACCAGATGTTAGCTCGGGACTGCCCTGCAGCAGGTAGATGGCTAGCCCAGGCTGTGTCCTTGGAAAACCTCCGAGATCACAGCCTAGGCTAAGGACTACCCATGCTAGCCAAAGTGGGCTAGTGCATTTATTCTGCACCACTATTTCTGCATGTCCATCATGGCAGGTAGCAGGGCACTGCAAGCAGGGCATGCGTGGGGCCCGGCCATCTGCATGTTTATTTAGCTCCCTGCCCTATCCAGGGCATGGGGGTGGTGGGACAGTTCTCTGGCCACAGACACAATCGGTCAGTGCCCTCACCCAGGCTGTGTAGGCTGCGGTTTGCTGCCCCAAGCAGCAGCTGCGCCACCCACAGATCTGTTTTTATCCATTGTGTGACTTGTATCTGACACACTATTGATTCAGAAAAATATACTCTCCATGAGCCTTGTTCTGAAATTTCCTGCAAAAACAACTTTCAGGACTCAGCCAGAGTAAAAGGACATAAAAGGATTTTATTTGAATTTGTCTTTTTTTTTTTTCTTTTATGGTTTCTTTACAGTGAAGTAACTAACCTTCATGTTGAAGGTGCCACAGAAGTAGTGTTTGGCTAGTTGGTCCCCAGAAGAAGAAAAGCAATGTCCAACAGCAGTGAAAGGTCTTGAACCTCCTCTTGGATTTTGAGGGACCACATCTAGAGGCAAGAGCAAAATTGTCTCCAAGGCCAAATTTATTCCACTACGAATTAGATTGTAGTAAAAATTTTTGCTAAAGAAGCCACCATTGAGCTGTTATAATGGCTTTCATTCACTACTGGCCTGAATTTATCCCGTTTCCCAAAGTCTCCAAACCAGTCAGTCAGGGGTGGCTGGTGGGTTTTGATGTTGGAGGGGCACTGGGGAAGTAAGGCCGGCGGGCCTAGGTGTGGAGCCAGGGGGACGGTAGGCCAGTGGTATGGCATAACCCAGCAGCAAGGAGTTCCCAGGGTTAACATCGGATGGAAGAAAACAGTGTACATGCACATCAAGCTTAAAATAAATAATGTATAAACCCAAAACACTGGCGCAAAACTGGCAAAACCCAGCAGCAAGGAGTTCCCAGGGTTAACATCGGATGGAAGAAAACACAGTCTACATGCACATCAAGCTTAAAATAAATATTGTATAAACCCAAAACACAGGGACCCATCCTTGCAAAGCACCCCAGTCACAGCCTGAGTCCAATTTTACCACGCACATCCCATTTCCAGCATTTTGTGAACACAACTGAAATCACATGACTTCAGTGGCATCTCAGGATTTCCAAACCTCAATTTTACCACACAGTCCCCCCTGCACTAACCCACTAGCCCCCACTCCCCTCCCCGAGAACCCAGGAGCCCTGGCTCCCAGCCCCCCTGCTCTAACCCACTAGCTCCCACTTCCCCTCCCAGAGAACCCAGGAGTCCTGGCTCCCAGCACCCCTCTACTCTAACCCACTAGCCCCCCCTCCCCAAGAACCCAGGAGCCGTGGCTCCCAGCCCCCCTGCTCTAACCTACTAGTCCCCACTCCCCTCTCCGAGAACCCAGGAACCCTGGCTCCCAGCTTGGGAGCCAGGGCTCCTGTGTTCTCGGGGAGGGGAGTGGGGCCCAGCCCCACCTCCCCCCCCCAAGCAGGTTCCCCCCTCACCCCTCACCCCCAGCAGGTCCCCCCCTTGCTCACCCATGGGACCCCTGCAATTTACTCACCGCGAGCCGGCTCGGTGCTCCCTCGTCGCCGCGTCGGTGCCGTTCCTTCTCGGGCCTCAGCTGTCTTGTCCCTGGGATTGAAGCAGCGTGCACTGGAGCAGCAGGAGGCTCAGCTCCTGCTGCTCCCGCACATGCTGCTTCAAGGCTTGTTCAAGCCTGGGCCTGGGAGCAAGGGAGGAGGCTGGGAGCTGTGCGCGCGGCAGCTCCCAGCCTCCCCCTCCCCCCATACCCGGGCGCCTGTGTTGGGCACCCAGGTATGGACTGTCCCCCTGCCCGGCCCCCACAATGAAATGGTGCCCCCTGCTGGCACTATTTCATTGCGGGGTCCCTTTAAGCGGAATGGATGGCGCTTCTAGCCGCCCATTCTGCATAAAGGGAGAAACACCTCCCTTTTGACCCTGAAGGCTTCCTTAGGAAGCCTTCATGGGGGGGGAGGGGGCCGCGGGTGAGATTCACTGGTTTGTGCGCGTGCACAAACCAGTGACAATGTGCGGAGCCAGCTTAAAGAACCTTATTGAAGTAGCAACCTTCTGAAGGCTGCTACTTCAAACAAGGTTCTTTGAGCTGGCTCCGCACATGAGCCCAAACTTTGCCGGTGCGTGTTTGTTTTTTTCCTTCTCCCTCCGTCGGGCAGGCCGGGGGGGGGCATTGCCCCTGATGTCCTAGGGGGCGAGCCACCACTGCAGTCAGTGTCATTACAAAGTAGAAGTGAGAGATCTTTGCATAGCTGCTAGCACCATGCAGCTTGAAACTTTCAACTTCTTCAGCTCCTTCAGTTCCAGAGGTCTAGCTTGTTTAGTCCTAGCAATGTAGTTTGTTTTTTAAGCCAGTATGAATGAATTTTTAAGCCAATATCAATGGTTTGAGAGTTGCAGCCATAACAGTTAAATAGGGAGAAAGGTGATGGCTTAGAAAATGAGGAATTAACCTTTTGAGAGTCCTACTTTAGGTCCGACTCCTGTCTACTTTGAAAAAGGCTTTTTTTTGGATGGTACTGAATGAATTCCTATTACAAAACTGCCATACTTAGTTGGCATGAGTGGCCAAGCCTGCAGAGGGAATGACCCCCTTCGCTCTTAAAAGTGGTGGGGAGGGGAGTGTAGAGGGTTCAAGAGGCTCCCATTTGAAACTGTCTGCAGAGCTCCAGCTTTTGTAATGCAGAGCTCTAGCTTGTTCTCCTTAACAAAATACTTGCTGTCTTTTAATTTTGTGATCAGGAAGAAAATTAGTGACCCAGCTTTTCATCAGTGCTGCTTGTAGGCGCTGTTGCTGTGACTTTGTGTCAGAAGTTTTCTTTTTCTGTTTAAAACCATTGTGCTATACACACACATACAGCTAAAATTAGCTAAGCCTTTTACCAAGATATGGTTACCTGGATTTTCTTTCCACCCCCGCCCCTTATCTTGCAGTCAAGGGGCATGAGGGGACAGGCTAAGATTAAAAATCACGTCCTATAAACAAAACCTCCTTTGATTGTGTTATGGATATTCAAGATTAATAAAACTGAAAGAATTGTGTGGAAAAAAATCTATTTTCATAATTTTTGATACTTTACTGTCAAAGTTCACTCAGCTTGGGCAATGAAAATAAGCAGGGCAGTTTCATATTTCTTTTAGCAATCTGACTTTTAAGTTCTTGAGCATAATTAATGCTACAGAAATGATAAATGTTTATTTGCTTAGGGGAGAAAAACTGTTTCCAGTGGAATTTTTTTTTAAGAAAAAAGGAAACCGTTCTGCAAGTCTTAAATACTTGTTTTTGCAAACCCTACATTGAGCCAAGTTTGACCCGACAATGGCCCTTTAAGAGACATGTTGGCAGCTAATCCACCTTGGTTTACAGCATGTACGTTGCTTTAAGAATGACTGGAATTCTAGGGGGAGGGAGTAGAGAAGCTTTGACCTCCATGTGCTGCTGGCAGCATCCCACTGCTCTTTGCGTGATTAAGTGGATAAATCAAAGAGCACTAGACTCTTCCAAGCCCTATATATAGTGAGAAGTAGTGTGGATGCACTATTTCCAGGAACACAAGAAAAGGCTGAGTTGTTTTAAATGACTTATTTTGGGGTAGCTGAATACATGGTATGGTGGTTGTATCATATTGCGCTCTCTCTTTCTCACTAGGTCTGAATGCATCAACAAGTTTGCATCCGTCTTTGGGACCATGCCTCTAAAAGTGGTGGAGCATCGTGCTGACCCTGTCCTGTACAAGGATGATTTCCCTGAAAAGCTGAAGAGCTTCCCCAACATTGGCAGCCTGTAAAAGATTATCACAAAACGGACTAGAGTATTAAGGTGCAATGCAAAAAAAAAAAAAAGATAGATGCTAAGAAGAGCATGAACCCTTGGAAAAATATGCCAGGGAGTGGGGTGGAGGGATAAAAGCAGATGAATGCCCAGTCCTGGTGCAACAAACTTTCCTTCACAATATAAAGCAGGGCAGAGCAGCTATTCCTGCATTACACATGAATATAGTCTTGAATCGATCACAGGTCCACTGGAATGTCAAATGCATCACATCAAACACACCAAAGCACAAAATGCAGTGTCTTCATTCTCTAAAGGCTGCCTGGCATGACTGTTCTGCACAGTAGATTCTTGGTCCTCTTTCGGCATTGATGCAAACACCCAGTATAAAAGCAAACCACTTTCAGCACTAGTTTGCCCTTATTCTGTGAGGCTAGCTTACCTGCCTCCTTTGAGATGAGTTATTAGCTTTAAGTTGTTCTACACACATGCCTGCCTCACGTTTTGTGTAGATCAAGGTCATCTTTTTTAAAGAACACAGCACTTTGTCACAAGGCTTAGTGGACTAAACCTTCTGTGTTAAATGAAAAAGATTTTAATGGAAAAGGATACTCTCAGTGTAGAAAGACGGAGTATGCCTGCCATTCTTTGTGTAAATCTCAGGTTTTCTACTATTCCCACAGAAGAGAACTCTGTTGTCTGGTCCAATATGCAATCTTTCTGAAAAGCAAGAAGTGGATCTCCAGCCTTAGTGTTTTCCTGTCCCTCAGAACTTTTTTGCCAAGATGGAGCAGCTGTTCATATGCACACAGCATATTGCTGTAGCCACAGCTAAAAAGTACTGAGGTTTGTATGCATGGACCTTGTTTAGAAAGCAGCATGTTTTAACACAGCTTGTCAGGCATCTCTTACCTGTGGAACTTCTGTTTCAGAACTATGTTGTGTGTGTGTGCGCACAATATAGTAACAAACAGAAATCAAACTCATGTAAACTGCCATTGCTGGACCAGCTGCCAAGGGTTAACCTGTAAGAATACGCAACCAAAAATGCCGTTGAAGCAAATAGCTTAATATGATTTTGAAAAGATTAGACATTGGTTATGGAGAGAGGAGTTTTTCCTCCATAGGTAAAGTTGCTCTGAATAAGAATATTTTTGTAGCTACAGAAGATAAAAATTCCAAGGACCATCAGTCTTCATGCTCCAGCACATAAGCTGATCCTCATATGGGGTCAGGAAAGAATTCTTCTTTCTATCCCATTGATATCAATCTGTCTTTGTTAGGTGCATAATGGAGGATTTGCACCTTCCTTTGAAGCCTCCTAATTTGCCATTCTTGGAGGCATCATACTTGATGGACCATCTTCATGTTCCAGTATGACATTTCTTATTGTCCTTTAATGCTGCCAAACCCAAGCTTCAGGGCAAATGTTAGGCACCTTCTTCGTCTTTCTTCCTGGAGATTGTCAGACAACAATGGCAAAGCCAAGCGGAAGGCAAGTCAGAATCCGAAAACGTGTGCTCCTATTTTGATCACGCTGATAAGAGTTCCATATTCCCCAACACAGCAAAGATACTGGAGCTAAAAATCCTGTTAGAACAGTAGATGGAAGAGAATATTTTAATTTTTAATCTCTCAAGCAGGAGTGTATAAACTGGAGGATTGCCCAACTTTTGGAGAATAATTAATTATTGATCTACCCTATGAGGGAGTATGTAGCAGTGCAGGGGTTAGCTTTCCCAGTGACAGGTAACACTGGAGACTTTCTGCATACAGAGTACCCTAGAATGAGGAACAGTCCTTTACCACTTCTTTGTGGGCTTTCTGGGAAGCCTTATTCACTTATATGCTGAGTCTGATTATGCACATCTGAATTATTGTGCTTCTGCATCACAGACTCGGTCACCATTGGGTGCTTTGTTTCTAAAGGGAAGTTATGGCAGCGTAATGTTATCCAGCTGTAGTCCCAGATTTTGATTCCAGGACTTGGGTGTGTTATGGAGGATGTAACCTCTTCCAAACACATATAGGGTTCACTCTTGCAACCCCACTTCTCTGAACAGCGATAGCTGACATGGAACACAACATCTGCAAACTTCAACCTTGAGGGGGTGTAGGATTGTGTGAAGGTGTCCTCTGTTAACCTGTTGCAACACCCAGAAGTTCCTCCTTGGGTGCACAGGATAAAGTTACATATAGTTTTTACACAGACACTGGAGAGGTAGGGAAGATTTCAGATTTTTTTGGGGGGTGGGGGGAGAATATTGTGTCCTAAAAATAAAATTCTTCCCCCAAGCGTGTGCTGTAGCCTGGTAAATGTGCATTAACTGGGTCACCATATACAAGCCGCTTACTCTGGAGGAGTCCCATTGAAGCTTTAAAAGGACTCCTCTAGACTTTGACTTTGCAGCCCTGGTCTATAAACATGAATCTCTAATGCCATGATCCTCAAATCTGGAGTAGTCCCATTAAAAAGACCAGTGGCTCGAGAACTGTAGCCTCCGTGCGCAAGTGTCTATCAGAGCCAAGGTCAAGGTCAGATGGGAGGATATGCCTGAGTGCCCCTTCTTTTCTATGCCAAAAAGCTAAAAGTACTGTCTCATGTTTTGTCCTGTAGCATTTCAGAGGTGTTTTTTCTTACTGCAGATTTTTATGATGTCTCCAGTCCGCAGTATGAAAATTGGTCTGTACATAAATTGGGCAGCTTACAAGCCTGTAGACTGGGACACTTTCCTGCCACGTGTTGTTATATTGTTCTTTTTTAAAAGAATACAAGATTTGTAAAAATGTGACGTGTCTGAGTCAAGATGATTCCGTTGTTGGCCATTAACTTAAGATCATTAACTTTTCAGCTTGTATATTTTATCAAGAGAGTTTTTTATTATGGGTATTAAAAAGAGAAACCCATCCAAAGTGTGTGTGTGTGGTTCATTTACAGAGATTTGATTGTGTGCATACTTTTGCTTTAGGACAGAGGTGGGGAACCTTTTCCTCTCTATGGGCCATTTTGAAAATTAGTACAAGTTCTGCAGGAGATAGGTGTTGGAGCGGGGTGGGTTAAAAGGGGTGCTCAGAATGTGGAGAAGAAAGGGAGGGTCCAGATCATGGGTCTGTGCCATGGATCCATCCCGTATTTATTTCAATTTATATCCTGTCCTGAGGCTCAGGGGGAGTTACAATAGATACATAAAATACAAATATAAAATACATAGTTTAAAAACCCACAAAACTAACACCCACACCCAAATCTATCACAGCCCTTTGAATGCCTGGCCAAATAAAAAGGTCTTACACTGCCTCCGGAAGACATTCTTGGCTGCATGCCCTCCGTGAGCTCACTCTTTTTAGTGCCTCGGGGTAGGGACTGGATCCATGTCCAGATCTAGGAACTGGAAACACATTGGATTTGGCCCAAGGCTTCCCCACCCTTGCTCTCTAGGAGCTACTTTGGGAGAACTGCACTGACCCACTCCAATACTTCGGGTCACTAATTGCTAAATAAATCTATATTAAATCTTTTATTTTCAAAATGTTCCTCAGAAATACCCATCGATTTTAATGTCCACCTCATTATGGTGTTGGTCTTCTGGTAAGTGCTGCTATTTTACTATGGATAATTCCACACGCAAAGAATATTGCTCTTGGTTTCTGTCATGATTGTACAGGAGTGATAGACTATCTTATCCTCTGTAAAGCGCCAGGTACATCGCTTGCGCTATATAAAAGCTTATAATAATAAGAAGTGAAAGAAGGCCTTACACCAGTGGTTCCCAAAATCTTACACTCTCATCCGTCCCGCCAAACTGACCCAGGTGGCGCTGGAGGTGGCTGAATTTGGGGGTGCACCCCCAGAGCAGCTTTGGGGGTGGGAAGCCTCCCCTTCCATCTCTCTACACCCAATGACTTGTAAAAAACCACATAGGCAATTTTCAAATTGATTTTTGAGTTTTCTGGGCCTCAAAGAACGGGTACCTTTTCATTCTGGCGTAAACTGGAAAAGCAAAATGGCATCCATTCTATTTCATTCCAGCTGGTAGCACCATGGCATGCAAATTAGCCATAGAGGGAAAGGCATGTTTAACACAGGGAGGGAGAGAGGAAAAAAATGGAGCCAGAATCTTCCATATCAGTGCACAGTGGCCAGCAGCAGGGAATGGACACTTAACTGGCAACTCTTGAGTGAGATGAGAAGCTCGGTTGAGCTTTTGGAGATGGATAGCAGCTGGAACTGAGTACGCTGTGGCTGGGCATTAGTTTCCTGTGCTCTTGGCTTGACCCTTTGTAAATTGTGAGGCTGGTCACCTTACAAAATGAACTGCACCTCTAGTTTAAGGGTGAATACTTGTTTAGGGAAGGGTTAGCATGCAAGTCACTTGCATGTCAAAATTCATCACTTTGACTGGAATGAGCCACTTTTTGTGATACTAACTTTGGGAGGTAGCATGGGAGAAGTGTCTTCTAAAATGATCATTGTCATGGGATTGGGGGCGCAGTACCCCACTCTAGGCTGTCATGACTCAGTTTCCTTGGCTTGCAGCTCTCACTGGATCAGCTCTCTCTCTAGAACTGATTGAGCCTGCAACAGGGGAACCTTCTTGTCAGCTTTTCAGCCACAGAGTTTCCCAGCACAGACTCTTTCTCTCTAGGTTCGTCTGTGTAACACAGAATTAACTCCAAACTCTGTCCCGCTAATGTTAGGATTAGCAATTCCACTGGACCATACGAAGTTCAGTAAAAAAAATAGTTTAATGACTAAATCATGAATAAGCATGCAGTACAAGATTATGCTCGAGAGCAGAAATCAAAATAACATAACCAATCCAATAACACATTCCTATCTGTACTTAGATTCTCCTAATTTAGGTTTACCCTAATCCAGGGCCAAGGCTATTTCAGTTCATGTCACAGCCAGTTATGGAAAGCTTGACTAGGTACAAGACTTTAGAGTTTCCAAAAGGCCTTACATCATAGTTCCTTTGGTGCAGCCTTTCTCTGGCTGGTAAGATATGATGATGCAGATTAAGCTGAACAAGCTGATCTCTGCCAACTGAGAGAGAGAGAGATCCTTTGTCTTGTCTCCCGTCTCCCCCCCCCCCCCTTAAGTACCTTTCCAGGGTCCTTTGTTTGATTTTCCCACCAGCTTAACTCTGTGCTTTCAGTCACGTCCACAGGAAAAGATCCAATGGGCTATGTGTCTGCAGAGATGTTTAGGCTTTTTCTGAATACACACTTGGCATGACTGCATGTCTCCATTGCATGAAATGTTTCCACTTCTCAGCTTTCACATTACATGTTTAACCTTTACCTTTACATATTTGTTAGACCTGTAGTGTACATCTAGCCCAGTGTCTCCTTATGACAATCATCCATTTAACAAGGAGGGAATTCCTTAAAAATAGGAAGTTGCAGACATGAAGGATCTGGATCTGGGGAGGGAGATGGCTGAGCCATTCTGACAGTAACATTCTCCATCTCTTCAGGAAAACTGAATTGTCTTCCATTATGTAGCATGCTGCAGTAGTCTTAAATGACTCACTGGGTGACATATGCCAGTCATAGTGTTCACAGCCAATTGTGCAAGTCTCATGGATACAATTTTAGCATCCCTGGCCTTCTAAATGATGTGCCAACTTGCTCTCTTACCTACTTCACAGCTCTACTATAATTACAGGACGTGTCGGTTCAACTTACGTTCCAAACTTCTACTCTCTCCAGCTCTTATATTGAGCCCCCTTTACCCTGGGTCATCTCTTCCACTTGTGTAGCTTAGACTCGGAAAGTCTTTACTGCTTGGCATCTACAGTTCCTGTTTATGTAAATGGTATTTGCAGCTGCTGGAACGCTTCTGGAAATCAGGCCACTTACCTTTAAGTACGGATTTAAGAGCATAGCTTGAGGCACCCATAGCAGAAAATATTATCCAGAATTTTATCGTTTTGTGATCTATGTGCTGACAAACTGCTTTACTGAATGAGGCCATTCTGTGATGCTATTTATCCGGTCTATAATGCTACTAGGCGTATGCAGCGTTTTACGGTCTCAGATCTTTTCAGAGATGGGTCTCTGCCCAGTAGGCTTAATCTAAGATGGATATGGGTGAGGGGGACCACAGGGAAAAATGGAGACACACATGTTCCCATTTTAAACTGAGGGAACTGAGGCTGAGAGGTTGCGACTTGCCTGGGGCCACCCAGTGAGTTCATGGTTAGGGCAGGATTCAAACCCTGGCTTCCCAGGTCCATGTCCAGCACCCTAGCTGCTACACCACAGTGGCTCTGCCAGCCTGTGTAGTACAGATGTTGCAACATGGAGACAAAGTAGTTTGGCTATCTTTTGTTGGACCAACTTCTGACCAATAAAAGAAGTTGGTCCAACAAAAGCTATCTAGATTGTAAGCCCCTTGGGGGAAGGGACCTGTCTGTAACGATTGATTGTACAGTGCCAGGTACAGTACTGGTGCTATATAATTAATAAATAACTACTTTGTCTTCCTCTATCTCCTGTAATAATCATGTATGGAGTACCTTTCATGGGGAAGAATCCCTATGTAGTTTGATGCCTAGCGCTGAATATACTTCTTGAAAGGTCAAACAGACCAGCTATTATATCTGCAACATTACAAAACAGCGTAAGGCAGGTTTTGAAAACCATGGGGGCAGTTTAGGAAGGTAGACTGAAATTACATGATCTGAAGCTGAAGTAGAATGAATGCAGGTTTCCACCTTCCTCCAAATTAAAGGTTCATGCATTTTCAGTTTACGAGGTCAGCTGCAGGACTTTTTTTTTTTTTTTTTTTTTAACCAAACCAAGCAGTAGTTCCACTTTTGCAGAATGATTGTTTTATTTTCCTGCCGTCATGTTAAATGCTTTCCTGTAGTAAAAAACAGTCCCCAGTGCCTGTGGCAGATGATACATAAAGTAGATATTGTGAAAAACTAAGCTAGCTCCGCATAACATGTCTCAGTCACTTTATGAACAGCTGAATATAGCAAAGCAAATGGCATCCAGGCACATAAACTAATGTACAGATTTTTAGAGTCTTCCACAGCTGTAGTACTGCACAATACCTCCCTCCCTCCACTAAACCCTCCGCACCCTAGCAATAATGGAACCTTTTTGCTTTAGAAACTGCATGGCCTTAATCGAACCAAATGAGCATCTGGTAACTAAAAACCCAGCACCTAAAAAGCAGTTTGCAAACACTGGAAGGCAGGAAGGAAGAGTTCCTTTGTATTGCCTCTTGCCACCTTCTGTGCCCTCCTTTCATTGCAGTCTGTTTTTCAGAGCAAGTATAGCTAGGACAATACCGTTTCATACCTGCTTCCCTTTTGCAGCCAGCCCAAACGTCGTGTCCTCCCCATCAACGCTCTCCCTGGGTCAAACACATTGAACTTTGCTGCTCCTCTGTCACCATCCTCACTAACCCCAGTCTCCTGCTTCCTAAACCATTTTCACCCCTTCTTCCATGCTGCCTAACCCATCTGACTATGCCTGAAACTCTCTCCCAGAGTACATATGCTCTGTTCCCTCCCTCAGTCCCTTCCTTCAAATCCCACCTGGAAACTACTCCACGGTCAGGCTTTCCTTAGCTCTTCACTCCCATCGATTGCTCATTTATGTTGCTGATATCATTTTATCCTTCATATCCTCTTTCCTATCCTCTTAGCCCCTTGTAAGTAAGCAAGTGCACCTGCAACTTCTAGCTTCTTAAATGTATCCCTGTCCTTTATTATTATTATTATTATTATTATTATTNTTATTTATTAACAAACATTTATATAGCGCCAGCAGTGTACCTGGCACTTTACAAAGTAATAAAATAGACACGGTCCCTGCCCCTAGGGCTTACAATCTGAGAGACAGGCGCTGGGGGAGAGACTTAGAAAGGGGAACAGAGGGAGAGACAAGGGGTCTAACATTCATGAAGATGCGAGGTCTCAAGTGCACGATGTTCCCTTGTCTTCCTTCCTTGTCCATCCTGGATTGGGGCAGGGACCTGTCTCCAGTCATGACTGTTACGAGCCAGGCACATTGCTGATGCTATATAAAGAACTGATCCTGATGGGAAAATCCAGTTTCGTGTGTGTGTGTGTGAGAGAGAGAGAGAGAGAGAGAGAGAGACAGACAGACGTGGGGTTCTCATCACTATTACAATCTGAGCACATTACAAACCATGGTGATTAACCCTTGCCATCCCTTGTGTGTGAGGCAGGTCTGTAAGTGTCACTAAAATGGAAAAACAGAAGTTGGGAATTATCCCAGATGACACGGGAATTCATAAGGCAGAGCGGCAGAAAAAACCCAGAGTCCCAGCTCCTGTGCTACTTCAAAATGACCGACCTTCATGGCAGGGTAAAAGCCTGACACTGTTTGAACAGAGTCCAAGATTAGAAGGGATCACCAAATCTGACTCCCTGTATATGACAGGCCACCAAGTCCTACCTATCTTATTTATTTTTCAAATGTATATGCTGCCCTTCCCACAAGAGCTCAGGGTGGCGAACAATCATAAAACAAAAATAAAAATGTGTACAATAATACACTTCCTCCCTCCCCTCAAACTTCCCACCCTCCCCACAACCCTACTCAATAACCCAACCAACCCTTGTCTCCACCTGCCAAATGCTCTTCTAAATAAAGTTTTACACCATCTCCAGAAGAGGCTCAGGCTCAAGCGACTTTCCCAGGGAAGGCAATTCCATTATTGATTTCTTTGCCGCCATCACAGCCACAGCATAGTCCTTCCAAAATAATCTATGCTGCATTCAGTCGGCTTCAGTTTGAGTTGAGCTCCATCTGCGCTCTAACTGCCTACCCTCCTGCTTCAGCCACCTCAGGTCCTCCGTATACCAGGAAGACCTGTGCTGATGAAGTAGTTGGAGCAGACACTTGGGTTCAATGGCCATGGTCAAGATGACCAGGTCATTGATAGAGCATCCATCAAGATCAGTGGGTATATCTCCCAGGGAGTTCTAGAAACCAATCGGATCCATCAGGTTCTGGGGCTGGACCATCCTAACCGGTCCACCACCCTGACAAGGACATAGGAGGACCAGGATCTGGGCCTTCAAAAGATAATGATCTGACCACGACAACGGTGTTATAACACCACCCCCAAGAATTTGAGCCCTTGTTTCCAAGCTGGTGCAAAACATCAAATCTAATGTGTGTCCCGCCTCATGCATCGGGCCTGATACTATTTGGGCTAGGCCCATGGTTTTCATGACAGCCATGAACTCCTGCTCTGCCCCTAAAAGGCTGGCCTCAATGTGTATGTTGAGATCACCCAAGACAATAAGTATAAGTCAGTAGTAGTATAGTTTATTGTATCCAGCAATTTGCTATTACAATACAATTATCCCAACAAAACATAAAAATAAAATACACCATGTAAACCAAGTATTAAATTTCTTGAATCTAAAAACAGCCAAATAAATCTAGGTGATCTCAACACAACCTCCAAGACCATCTCAGCTAAAGCAGTCAAGCAATCAACTGTGCAGTGTAGTGGCCAGTACAACAAGAGAATCCCCAATCTATTCCCAGCCAAATCCAGAACAAGGTAAACACGCTCCAAATCGGATGAGTTAGTCATCAGATACCTCTGAAAGGCCAGGACATCTTTACAGACCACGGCCACTCCACCCCCAAGCCTCAGCTGATGCTGCACCATGTACCCGGCTGGCACCATCTGGAACAATACTGGCCCACATGCCTTGTCCAGCCAGGCCTCCATAATGCGTATGAGGTCAGCGACCTCATCCTGAATCAAATTGTGGATGATAGATGTTTTATTTGCCACCAATCTCACATTAAGCATCATCAATGTCAGATTCCATGGGCAGACAACAAGAGAGACCAAGGCACATTAATGCTAAAGGCCTCTGTAATGACAGGGAATTAATTTGAGTTATACCCATAAAACCCAGACGATGGAAGCACCTTAGCCACTCATCATCCATCAGGGGGAGGCAGAAGCCCCCGAGAATCCCTAATCAATCTGACTGGGATGGGGTGAGGAGGATAAAACTTTCCTGCCCCTAAAATAGTGATTGGTTAGACCTGGAAAATACAATTCCCTCCCATCACTTATCTGAGATAACATTATCTCTACTATCTAAGCACCAGACCACTCAATCCCATGTTCCATCATCTGCAATGACCATGTGATGCCTCAGAAAAAGGAATTGAAAAATACAAATACCTTGTGGGGAAAGGACTGAGGGGAGGGGAAACATTCCTTCTTGTGTTCCACAGGCTGAAGCTTTTCTATTTATTGACTGGTGTGAGCATTGCTTGGCCTGCCACAGTCTGAAGCAGGTTAGATATTTCCATCCCAGCGCACTCTTGGTAGAATTTCAGTTTGCTACACACTGCTGCTTTGCAGCCCTACATCTGCTGATCTTCAGAATCCCACTGTCTGCCAGGCTCTTATGGCGGCTGTGAAAGCCGGTTTTGTTTTTCATTAAAGACTAACGGCAACATTTGAAGCAATTAGCTGAAACGGTGCCGTGATGGTGGTGGCTGAGGCATTATCCACCAGAGGAAACACAGCACAGCCCTGATAGGTATTCCCAGCAGTACTGAGAGGAGGTAGTGAGGAGAGAGAGGCCCCCTGTTTGTTGGCTTCACTTTCTGGAGTTGGTTCCAACAATTCGTCTCCGAGTGTCCTTGACTTTCTCCCTGATTGATTCTGTTTACTTGCAAAATGAAGGAAATGCGTTATTAACTCCTTCCTTTCCAGATTGGAGTGGGAGGTGCCTACCGTTATTTCAAGCCTGAGGAGTAGAGTGGCTACTCTTTTATAGTAAGTGAAGGCCATGTACTTTCCCTGTCATTTGTTTTGGGATGCAGAAACTTGAGGTAATCAGACTAGCCCTGCTCTCACCTGCTTGTGTTGTTTAATCTGTGAAGATGTAAAAATACAATTGCTGAGAAAAATTTGGGGGTTGTTTTGGTGGGAGAAAAGGGGTTAATGTCTAACTACTTTGGGATTTGCAGCTGACATGATGCTTCATGAAGGTGAACGTCAGTAACAAGTGGCTTTTCTGCCCAGTCTAATGGAGACAGTAGGCGCTTGGTCAACAAACACTTTTTAATGAGAAGCTGTCATTGCCACCAGGAGTCCTATACCTGGACTGTAAACAAACAAATTAAATTAAATTAATTAAAAAATTGCTTACTGTCACCACCACCTTTACCTGCCCTGTAATTATTGAATTTCAGATCCTCACCCACCAGCTCCTTCATAGCAATAGCAAGCAAAATGCAAAAGCATGACTATTTGGGGCAGGTGCCCCCTGTCATGAATGCATTGTGGGTTCTCACACAACTGACGTTGCAACCTGGAGCACCTTGTTCTTCTTCAAGTGGGGCTCCATGACTCTCACAGTGGGTTCTGTGCCTGCGTGGTACCAACCATCAGAAGCTTCTCCTAGCAGTTTTCCATGCACCCTCAGAACCCGTGCCTGATTGGCTGCCATTTTGGCAGGCTTCTGAAGACCGTATAGAAGGCAGGATGGGGCGCGCATCACCTCAGTTCCTTCCACCCACCACGCGAGGCTGTTGAAGGAAGTCCTTCTCGTAGTATTCTTCTCATGAAGACTATTTACCTCAGAAAAATATTCTTTCCTCATCTTCGGCAACAGTTTTAAAAAAAACCAAACACTTCTGTCTGACTAGATGTCTCCTCCCCCCCCCCCTGCCG
>QEPC01013204.1:828483-847486 GCA_003113815.1 Sphenodon punctatus | reverse complement strand
GGGGACTGTGTGTGGTAAAATGGAGGTTTGGAAATCCTGAGAGAGATGTCACTGCAAGTCATGCAATTTCAGTTGTGTTCAAAATGCTGGAAATGGGATGTGCATGGTAAAATTGGACTCAGGCTGTGACTGGGGTGCTTTACAAGGATGGGTCCCTGTGTTTTGGGTTTATACATTCTTATTTTAAGCTTGATGTGCATGTAGACTGTGTTTTCGTCCATCTGATGTTAACCCTGGGAACTCCTTGCTGCTGGGTTTTGCCATGCCACTGGTTCACCGTCTCCCTGGCTCCACCTACCGTCCCCCGGCTCCACCCCTAGACCCCTCCGCCCATCCTTGAGCCCAGGCCCGGGTAGCACACCACCCCCAGACCGAGCTGGGGAGCGCCCCCTGCCCCCCGGCCATCCCTGCCCTGGGCCCCGCATATAGTAAGGCCGGCCCTGTCCCCTCAGCACCAACAGCTGCTTCTCCTAAAAAGAAGAAGAAAAAGTCTGTGGTCTCTTTCCCTACTAAAAAGTGATCCTCAAAGAAATCTCCAAAAAAAGAAGTGAGACAAATCCTTAGATCCTGAATCTGGATTCAAGCACTCCGAAAACTTGCATCAATCTCCACCATTCTCTCCATGCACGGTAAACTTGAGCTCACCCCAGCATAGGCTATCACTAACACCAGTGCTGGTGACTCCTATTATTTCTCCAAGAGTTTCAGCTGAGAACTTCTCTCACTTCTCAACAGACTCTTATCTGGATACTGATGATTGAATGCAGCACAGTTCTCCTCAATTCTTATGCCCATCCACACCACCGGAGTTTCCACGACCCAGACTTAGAAGTGTGATCTCTCAAAACCTCTTCACGTGGAACCAATTTCACCAGCGCAACTTCCATGTTATCAATGGCCACGTGCACTGTACTGGCTGCATTCTCGCTGCTACTCTTATCAATGGGATCATCCCTATTCAGTGGGCTATGATTATTTTCAATATGTTTCTAGGGGCATGAGACACCCGTTTCCTGCACCATCTGCAGCATTGGGCAGACCACCCGCTTTTGCTCCGTTACCAACTCTGAGGATGTCCACAGGTCTCCACTCCAGAGACTCCCAGACTCCTCTAATGCAACTTTCAGGGACTCTGAAGGAAATATTACAGCAGAGTATCCCAGCCACAGCTACTGGGGCACATCCACTGTAAACGTTGTCTCTGGCACCGCCTTTAACTCCAGCACAGTCAACTTCCAGCGTGCTTGTGAATTCATCTGTTCCTCCTATCCTTCCATTGCAACCTGCAGATGTGTCCAGTCCCATAACAACTGCAGATACGAGAGCACCTTCTCATTCGGGATCGCGTGCATCGGCTTCCCGCACACGCAGGTCTTCTCCAGCTTCTGATGGGGAGCGTTCCCAGACGTTTTGAGGACCAGAAAATCAGAGTAGTCTGATACTTCTAATAAGGACAATTTTCCTTCTGTGCCATCTAGTGAATCAGAGGACTCCATCTCGTGTCTGTCAGATAATATATCAGACCCTGCTCAAGTGGTCTACTCGGAGGACCATAAGAAGTTCCAGGCTCTCATTGCAAAAATGTTGACAGCCTTGAACATAAAAATGGTTCGAGTGGAAGAGTCCAAAAGAGCTTCCTCCAAATTAACCCTTCCCTTCTCAAAGAAGCTAATGAAGCAATCCAGGCTTCACTGGAAAACACTGTGGGAGTGGGATTCAATTAATATGGCATAATATCAGTCTTTGGCAAGGGAAAGGGCATCACTAAACGCAGAGAGTGCAAACCTGAAGCGGAGAAAGTCAGCGAATTCATGAGACTTCCGCCAGAGGCGCTTGGCGGCTCGAGAGCAGGATCTGAGGTGGCAGATGGCGGGGGCGAGCCAGGGACGTGGGTTTAAGCAACAGATAGGACGGCAGGAGAGGAGAGCATGGGAGTCAAGGGTGGAAGAAAGGGATGAGTTGAAGATGCAGACAGCAGAGTCTAGGCAGGTGGTAGAGGCAACAGATGAGAGATGGGGGAGAGAAGCAAAGTCAAGAGGGTCAATGGACTGACGGTCACGGAAAGAGCGAGAGGTTGAGAATGCAGGTGGGGGCAAGTGGGAAAGATGGAACGAAGCAAGGTGATGATCAGAGGCAGGAAGGGTGTCAAAGGAGAGATCTGAGCAAGCAGTTTTTAGATAATATTAGGTCAAGGAAGTGGCCATCATGGTGCATCGGAGTGTCCGTCCAGAGGCAAAGGTCAAATGAAGAGGTCAGAGAGAGGAAGCAGGAAGCAGCACTGTCAGAGGGGGTGTGTTGACGTGGATGTTGAAGTCTCCAAGAATGAGGGTGGGAATATTATCATTGGAAAGAAAGTAGGTAAGCCATGCATCAAAGTCAGAGAGAAAAGAGGTGGGAGTGCCTGAGGTGTGGTACATGACAGCCACATGGAGCTGGAGGGAACATTTTTCCAAATGGAAAAAAATGGAAATGTTTTTCCAAATGGGGAGCTTCGCAACAAATTTGTCCAGAGGCAGCTACCATCACAAACCTCCTGACCTACATGGTCCATCTCAAATCACAAGGACTGCCCATCCTCAGTAAAGGTCCACCTTGCTGCAATTTCCACCTTCCTACCACCTATTGATGGTCGTCCGATCTTTTCTCACCCAATCTTGAAACGCTTCCTCAAAGGGTTCCACAACATTGCTCCACCTGTTCATGACCCTTGTCCCCCATGAGACTTAAACCTCATTCTGGGGAGACTAATACTACCTCCCTTCAAGCCTCTTGCAACTTGCTCATTACACCTGCTATTACTATAGGTCTGCATGCTGGTTGCTCTGTCTTCTGCCAGAAGGGCAAGTGAAATAGCAGCCTTGTCAATACTCCCTATGTTCCTGATCTTCCACAATGACAAAGTTACCTTACATTTACCTTGCATGTTTCAACCAAAGGTGGTCTCCGCATTCCATATGTCTCAGGACATCGTATTGCCAGTCTTCTTCCCGAGGCCTCACTCCTCCCAGGGGAAATTGGTTCTACACACGCTGGACGTCAAGAGAGCCTTGTCTTTTTACACTGAAAGGACTAAACCTTTTTGAGAATTCAATTCCCTCTTCGTCACTGCGGGGAGGCCTTCACTGGAAAACAAAGTCTCGCCTCAGACCATCTCTTCCTGGTTAGTGGAATACATCTCTCTGGCTGCTACACTCTGTCAAACAAACAACCTCCAGAGGGTCTCAAAGGACATTCCACTCGAGCCATGGCTCCTTCTGCTGCCTTGCATCAAAAGTTCCCTATTGAAGAGATCTGCAAAGCAGCCACATGGAGCTCTGCACACACCTTTGCCAATGCTCTGGACATTGCAGCTCATGCAGACGCTGGCTTTGGGAGAGCAATCATTCAATCTCTATTCAAGTAGATTCCTTCTCACCTAAGGGGAGACTTTTTTAAATCTCCCACTGGTGTATGTCACAGAGCCCCACTCAAAGAAGAAACCAGGATTACTCATCTAACTTTGGTTCTTCAAGATGGGCTCTGTCACTCACACCACCCACCCACCTTCCCCTCAGCATCTACTTGAAACATAACTAAGATGTAGGGGTTGGAAGGAACCGAGGTGACACGTGCCTTGCCCTGCCTTATATACTGTCTCCAGAGGTCCGCCAAAATGATGGCCAATCAGACATGTGTTCTTAGGGCGCGTGGATAACTGCTGGGAGACACTTTTGACAGCAGGTACCGTGCAGGCGCAGAACCCACTGGTGTGAGTGACTGAGCCCAGCTCGAAGAACTAAGGTTACAGGTGAGTAACCCTGGTTTCTTACCTGGTCATGTGGTGTACACCTGTGACCACTTCACAACTCTTAGAGCAACACTTGAAATGCTTAGATCAAAGACCTTGAGTGCACTTTGTTCACTCGTGTCGTATTCTTGATCCACCTCTTGTATAGCTCTTTGCTGTTCTACTCATGAAAATACTTGTATTTAACATCTGCTTTACATCTTTTTTGGTTTGTTTTGGGAGGTTTTTTTTTTTGATTTTTTTAACTATTGTAGTTGTACTTGTGGATGAGGTCCTCAGCTGGCATAATTTGGTGCATATCTCCACTGAAGTTAATGTAGCAAATTGTACCCATGCCACTTAAAAGAGGACTACAGTACTGGTGGGGGGGTGAGGGTTAGGGTTGAATGGAAAATAATAGAAAAGTGAAAGCCAGGAGTTCAGGAAGAATGCAATAAAAAAGCTGGTGTTCCCAATGGAGAGCATCTGTCTGTCTTGCCGATAGGTTACCAGCAGTCTTGAACGTACATGCAGCTATAAGAGGGAAAGGGGAAGATTCCTTATGAGTAATAAACTCCTATTTGTCTTGGATTAAATGCAACACCTTGCCACATGGGCTCCATATGGGCCATAAACAGATGCACCTTTAACATAACTTCCCATTTTTTCCAGTGTGTAAACTGTATTGGCCTGTTGTTAAAGATTAGCCAATGGCTTTTTAAAAAGAAAATGGAACTTTATTTGAAAGAAGAAAAACGGAGGGGGGGGGGGGGGGACCAGTCTGCGTTGGCTGGTAACATTTTCTTTTTAAAAAGTTTTTTCATCTGGACATCAGACCTCTAACTTGTAGCTGTGTTGTATCTCTGGATGTTAAATTAATCTTGGTATCCCACTTGGGAAATTAGGACTTCTCTTCAAGGCGAATGGAATGGAAATAACTGTGTGAAACTGGAGCTGCCTTGGGAAGCCATGGAGAGTGATTTGCCCAAAGCCACTCAGTGAATTCATGGCTGAGACAGGATTGAGTCCTGCTCTCCAAGTCCAACAACTCCTGTATAAACTGACTCTACTACAGGAGTGGCCAAGAGGTAACTCATGGAACCACTGGTGGATCACAAGCTAGTCTCCAGTAGATCACGGTATGGGGCCGGCGGGAGACCAGCCCTTCAGAGATCACTCTGGGAAAGAGAGCAGGGCTGGCTCCCTATCTTAGGAGGAGGGGAGTGAGGAGAATGCCTCCAGTGCGACAGGGAAGGCGCTCTCTCTGAGGAAGCGCTCCTCTCTGCTTCGGAGACTGATTGCTGAGGTGCCCCAGAACTGGGAGTCAACAGGAGAGGTTCAGGCCTGGAGTGCTGGAGTCAGCAGAAGGGTCTTGGTAGATTACCTGAGGAGTGGGACTGGTTGATGCTTGGATCAAGGGATCATGTCCACCACAAGCAAGAACCCAAGCTCTCGGTCAGGGACCGTGTCTATCTTATTCTCTGTAAAGCGCCAGGTACATCGCTGGTGCTATATAAAAGCTTATAATAATAATAATTGATGGGAAAACCTCAGTGAACATGGGTCCCTACCCGTAAGTCTGGTCACCCCTGCTCTACTAGAACCATATTTTTTATTGCAAAGGTATGCACTGCAGCATCTTCTCAGCTCTGAATGGGAAAGGTTCAAATCCTGATCCATCCTTTATCTGAGCTTGGGGGTGCTTCAGATCCAGGGGTTTGATTTGGGTGTATTCCCATTAGTACTTGTTAGAGAAGTCAACTTGCATGAGTTTGCAGCACTAGTCCATAGAACTGGAGAGAACACAGCTGGAAGCGATTCACTGAAGAGTGCATTTCTTAGTGCAGCAGGAGCCTCTTCCATTCAGAGCTTGGTGCAGAAGAGAAAGCGATGGGAAACTGAGTGATACCTGAATCACCCTCTAGTCTCTCCCAAATTCTGACCAGGCCATGGCAAAGGAGGCAGAGGACTGTCTGGCTGTTAACACTTAGATAGACCCAGGCCTAAGGGGGGGGAATGGGGGTACAATTGTACTGGTCCCCAGGAATAAAGTACTGGTTTTTGGGGAAAAATTGGCTAACCACTAGGTGATGCTGGGATGGGAGATAGGGGCCCCCAGCTGCCAGGATGTACTGGGGCCTAAATGTTTCCTTAGCAAGCCTGGGTGACTCCTACTGAAATCTTATTTGGATTTCCCCCCACACTTAATGTTTCTCCTGTTTGGGTTTCAATAGACCAGCAGTAGGCTCCAGGGCGGTAGCTGCTCAGAAGTGAAGTAGCTACCAGGGAGCTCAATAGAGCCTGGGTTCTGAGGGGACCCTTTGAAAATAACCTGGATGCCACTAAGAAATTTTCAGAGGAGGTAGCAGGGCCAGCACTCTGCTTTCGCCCACTCTGAACATTTCCTATTGGTGCTCAGGTCTCTTGCAAAGGGCCCTGCTGAGAAGGAAGATTTCAGAGTGGGTGGGGGTTGATTGCTGGCCCCATTCCCACCCACTTTGAAAACTTCCTTCCTGATGGGGTTGCTGCCACTCGTGAGGGGGTGCAGGGGGTGGCAGCCTACCGTGGAGACCCTACTCTGTTGTCCTTAGCTGGGGAAAGATTGGGACAGGAGCTGTGGCCTTCCCCAGCCTTGCTACACCACTATTGGGAGCTCTACCAATTGTCTGCTGTGTGACCTTGGTCAAGGCACTTAACTTTTCCGCTTGTCTGGAAAATGGGATATTCTCCCTGCCTGCTCTACAGGGGAAGGGACTGGAAGGCTTCATTCATTAATATCTGGGAGGCATATGTGGATCTGAAGGTGACAGAGTTTGATGAAGGGCATGTATTTGTTATGTCTTTAGAGATCTTGATGTCTCCACCAGAAACAGCTCCTGGGGACTATGCAGGGGGCATGATGTCACCTACTTTCCTTGGATCGTTTCTTCACTTCTCCCACTTTTAAATTCTCTGTCATAGGCACAGAAAGACTTGCTGGCTTTAAGTTTGCCTGCCGGATGTTCCCGTGGCTGCATTTTGGCTGCTAACAATCTCTTTGTACGGGTTGGAGGCAGCAGGCCTGTGAGCTGCCACCTGTTGTTAATCTAGCTCTGGCTAATCCATTCTGCTCTGTGTCAGCAGTTCAAAAGGGCACTGTTAGTATTTTTTGCCAACTTCAATTAACTTGAGATTTTGGAGGCCCCCCTCTGATCGCATTTCATCTGTCATGAGTGAGGAACAAAACAGACAGATTCCAGTTGGGAGGAGAGAAGGGAAGGAGTATATTGCAAACCACATCATCATCATCGCTGGGGTCCCCTCAATCAGTGCTGGATTTTTAGTTTATTTTCAGCAGTTTGCCACCTCCTTTTTTCCCCTTTAAAGTTATTCTTTTAGCACCCAGAAATTCCAGCCCCTCCCCATACTCCCCACCTCAAAAACAACAAATGCAATAACTTGCATCCAGGGGAGAGACAAAAAGAAAGGAAGAACCAAGATGCCAAAGGTGTTTGTTCTTTTTTTTTCTTTAATATTACACTGTAATGAGCTTGCAATACATGTCTGGATAGGCAGTAAAACTGTATGGCACAAACCTCATGTTGCAAAAAAATAATAATTGTGTTTTTTTTTGTCTTCAACTCATTTTTTCCTGACCTTTTAAAAAACTTTATTTACTTTTCATATATTCTACCCCAGGCTGTGTTAAGCTAAAAGAGAAAAGTTGAGTTTATACAAGGTTACAATATTTTACAACGAGAACAATAATATTGATTGAGGTTCGTTTGCTTCCGCTCGTTCTCCCATTCTCTCTTTCAAACACTGCACACCCAAACCGATATATTATTATACATTGAAAACTGTCCTTCAAAATCAGTAGTATAAAAGTCCTAGCTCTAGCTATGTATGCGTGTATGTGAGAAGGGGGTGGGGGGCAGGCTGGATAGTTCTGTTACCAGCAAATAGTTAATAAGGGGACAAGTGATCAATCTTTTACCTCCCTTTAGTACCATTAGTAACGTTGAAATGACTTTCAACTGGTCAGCCTGATTCTGTCCCAGTCCCCATTTGGGTTTAATCTTTCATTCGGTCTGTTTGCTTTTTGCTGTGTCAGTCAGAGCAGCAAAATAAACATCGTTCTCCGCTGCTGTGTCTGTCTGATTATTTTTTCAAACCCTCTCCAGGAAACTACCTTTTTGGCTTTGTTTGTTTTTTAAGTGTTTTACAAGATACTGTGAAGTCTGGGTGTACTCTGTGAAAAGGAACAGGGGAAAGAAATCCCAGAGAAGCCTACACACTGGTCAGTCAGACACACTCTGCATTCCAGTACCTGCACATAACACACATTGTGCACACATGCAGTGTACACGCGCACAGCACACATACTACGCACTTGGCATGCATACTTCATACTACATGCACACTGCCTACAGGCATGCAAAACACACAGCCTTCTTCATTCATTTGCAAAATGCACACACTATGTACACACTCAGCATACATACACAGAATGCATGGGAACAGAAGACCATATTTACATTTGGGTACACACATACGTACACATACATATATATACACACAGACACACACACTTTTTTTTTTCCTTGCATGAGTTAATCTGGATAACAGAAGAAATTCTCAGCTCTCCAGTCTAGGGAGCTAGCAATAACAGTGCCTGAGAGACGAGACCCTGGTTTCATAATGTTGCTTTTTAAAAAAAAAAAAAAAAAAAAAGTTTTTTATTAGGACAACAATCCAAGCAGAGCAGATGGCTCGAAGACCTGTCAGAAGATTGGAAAAGTCCTGGATCTTCAATGGGCAGAAGGAAGCATGTTCCATTTCTACTCGCTCATGCCACCTAAACCTACACATTCTGAAGAAGCCTGCTATATGGCATTGGAGTACTGAGAATTTCCTACCGCTTTAGAGACTTAGCAAGCCCCATTTGTCAGAGCAAGGAAAAATGTATATCTTTGTGCTTCCTGTGATGTGACTATTGCATAGAGCCATGGACTATGAATCGCTAGCAGAAGGAAGCATTACGTGAGCCTAGCAGAGGCAGAGTGGATTGGAGGATAAGATGGAGGAAGGCTGTGCGAAGAGTGATGAATAAATGTTAGAAAATAGCTGTGGAATTGCTGATGCTGAGGTGCTGTCAATTAATCAGCTTGATGTTTACACTACTTTACAGGCACTGAAAGAGGTGCTATCCTTGCTCTCCATTTGGATTCTTCCCATTTTTAGACACAGATGCCCTCCCGTCTTGTGTTGCTAGTGATGGTGGAGCAGGATTATTGCTGAAGTTTCCTTTTTGTCCTTGTTACTAGCATTTAGGAAATCACTGCTGTATACACAAGTCTGTTTTGTTGTGGGAACCTACGGTGCCAGCAGAGATCCCAGGAAAAAGGAAAAACGTTTTGGGCTAAAAACCAAGGGCCAGGTACTTTGCACCTGCTCAATTTCCATTTAGGCACCTCGGATAAGAACCCCTCATTTCAAAAGTAGTCTATGTCCAGTAGCTCTCATTATTGACAGAAGAACTTGGACCTATGATGAGCACTGTTGAAAATCTGGCTGCTGATTTTGATGCTCCAGCAAAAGCTGAACTCTTGGGAAATTATTGGCTCCGGTTGGGAATATTCTGTTTGCAACTCTTTGTGAAATGTGTGGGGCACTATAGTCTAAAATCAAGGAAATGCCTGATCTTGCAATTAGATCTAGGTATGGAAATATTTAGGATTTTTGCAGAAACGTAGAGCTACCTTCTTGGAATCTGTATCTGTGCCTTACAATTTAATATTTTCTTTTAAGTATGGGACGGCATCTGTACCAATACAAGGCAGGGATTTTCTTTTCTTTCAAAGCGGTGGTCATATTTACAGTCAGGAAACTCTTCTACCATTAAAGTTAATGGGGGTATTGCCATTGATGTCGATAGGTGGAGGACTTCACCGAATGACTCCTTAACAGAGTCTAATGGAAGTAAGTGTCATTGGTCTTATAAGATTTGTTGATCAGCATTCTTTTCAGTAGAAATCTATCTATTTTCCCAAGCATCAAGTGCATATCTATTGTTCACCAAACTATTTTTTCCTGCTGGACTATACCCCAGGCATTCCTCTTGTCAGGAAATCTTTTTCTACATACTGTCTTCCTAGTTATGTGCCTGGCACCTTTGCTGAGTATGATGTAAAGATTCATTTAAAACTCCAATGACCTCAGAGACTTTGGAGGAAAGAAAAGACATAAGTATCCTTTGCTTGTCCCAGCAATATAACTATCTTCTGAGTATTAAGCATGTATTATTCATGTAGTGCGTAGAAGTAGGCTAAGCTCTCCATGATAACACAAATTCAGTGCTAATTTGGAAATAGGCTCTTCAGGGACTTCTCAAATGAACTTTAACTTGTTTTGAACCACAATTCCAGAAGGAAGACCAAAGTGATGACCTTTTGTGCAAGAACAAAACCAGCATCCTTCCCCTGAACAATAAATGGGGCCTTAGCTTTTACAAGAACAGCAATGAAAATATAGGCTTCCTGCGAGGCACACAGCTTATTTTCAGGAAAATTCAAAACTTGTTTCTTGCTATTTCTTCTTCTTCTAAAGAAGATTTGGTGACTATCGAAATAGAGCTGAATTCTTCAGCCACTTTTAGACGAGTGGGTCGAGGTTGCGTGATCTGCTCATGTGACTTTTGAAAATCCCACAGGCCGGGATTAGATGAGATGTTTCACGCATTAAAGCTAGTCACGCGCTCTTTTAAAGCCGCAAGTTGAGGTATTTAGTTTGCGCTTTTAAAAGAGCGCGAGACTGGATTCAATGCGAGAAACATCTTCCAAGCCTGTGGGATTCTCAAAAGTCATGTGAGTGGACTGCATAACTGTGACCCGCTCATCTAAGAGCGGCCTTGGTGGCAATGGCATTAAATTTCCTCAGCCAGTGGCCTCCTGGTGCAACTACTGAAGGCAATACACTGAGCAACAAAGATGAAGCGAGAGATGATGACTGATTGATGATGGTATGATGCCATCTTGGCTCTTTCCTAAGCTAAGGTGCTAAAGCCAGCTTCCTCCTAGCAGTATTCTGTAAAACTGATTGTGTGCGTGAGAGAGAGAAAGCTAAATCGATCAATTCTGCAGACACATGCAAGCCAGGAAGCAGGTGTGTGCTAGTGCATAAGACAGTCTGGCTATTATTCTGAAGACCAACAAACATGTCTAGGTTAAGGCCTGCATAACAGCTGCTTATTGTAGGCATGAGCCAGTAGCTTCTGACCCAATAAACACCACCTCTTAAAATCAAGAGGGAAGTCTTAAGGCTTTCTGTACCCACACTACTTTAAAAAAACCAAAGCCAAATACTGTAAAAGTGTCAGCTTTTTCCTAGTTGAATGTGAAGGAAGCTTAACTTGGTGCTAATCCCCTTGATCTTCTCTAAAGCACACAAGGGAAACTGGGAGGCTGCTGTCTCCCCTAATGAGCTCAAATGGGAGCTGTTGAAGTGGGGTGTGGAGCTTTGGGGTCACAGCATAAACATTCCAGTCAGGTGATATTGAGCTTTCTCCTTGAGGCACTCTCATCAGGTAAGAAACAACATCACCTTCACCTTACAGAAGCCGAGTAGGAGGAGATGGGGCCATCCTCTCTTGCTTTGTAGCCAGGATTCTTCCCCAGCAGCTCTGTGTCCCACTCAAGCCGGTATCAGTGACTCCTATTAAGAGGTCAAGAGTGATGGGATTCCCAGGGCTGAAAACAAACATACACCTTAACACCACTTTAACATTTCTTATGCATGTTGCAGGGCTGCATAGGATGCCGATAGGGCAAATCCTGCAACATGCATAAGAAATGTTAAAGTGGTGTTAAAGCGAAGTTATGTGCATGTCTGTTTTCACCTAGGGATGCTTTCATGCCAGTGCCAGGGGCAGAACAAATGTGATGGAAGGAGACAATCAGTCATGGGGGATGGGAGTAAATTGGTGGAAAATTATGCTTTAGAGTTATGGAAAATCAGATTTGGTGTCAGAGAAGGAAGGACAAAACAATGCCCTAGACATTGGCAACCACAAGAATGACAGGGGGAGGGGGGCGGGAAGAACACCCTGTGCCCCAAGTCTATCTGGAGTAGGCGAGACCCAACTCCTTCCTGTTGACAGGAGGTGGGAGCTTCCTGTGCATATGTGTCAAACACTGTTACGGTAACATACGTATTCTATATACCTAGGGTAGCTAAAAGTGCTGCATTCCAATCCCCAAGGAGGCACTGGCTGTCTCATGTCCAAGCAAATGGATTTATTTGGTTGTCCCCGTTTTCTCTGTCAGTGTCTCGAGGGCATTGGCTGCAGCCCTGTCATGTCGCCCAAGAGATGGCGGCACTGTGCTCCTTTGCTTTCATCCGCAGGGCTGCAATGCTGGAGGTCTTGCGGTCAGGCTCACCATTCAGCTCATAGCCGTTGATGCCCGGGCTGATGCCAGTGGTACCAAAGAGGCTGCCCATGTGAGTCTGTCCCACGTGGCTGCCAGGACCGGAGACGCTCAGGAACTCGGAGACTCCGCCGGTCGTGTGGGGGTGAGCGTGGGGGGACATGCAGGAAGGCACTGTGTCGCATGGGACCACACAGGCAGGCACAGGGGAGGCAGCACCGTTGTTGCCAATCCAGGATGGGTTCTGGATCTGGGGTAGGTAAAGGAAAATCAAGGTTAGCTCACACGGGGGAAAACAAAGATGGAACAGTGACCATGAGTCTACAAACAAGATGGAGGGAACAAGCTGCTGCTCCTTCTCACCAAATTACAGGGCATTACCCTCCTTAATTTGGCTCCATATGCCTGGGACAGCCAATGAACCAGAAAAGTTCCCTCCCCTGCCTGCAGTGCAAGACCCCAGCTTGAAGTTTGCACTGTGGACTGGGGGAGCACTTCCACTTCCTGTTGATCGGCTGTCCTATTCTGCAAGCACCAGGGGCACTTCTACCCCTGCAGTACAAGCCCCCAGAGGCAGGTGTGGGAGGCATTAACACATCAGAAAAGAGGCAGGAGAGCCTCTTTGTCCTGCCAGTTTTTGGCATTCCCCTACTTGCCCTCCTCCCCTTAGGGTTATAGAAGCACCTGTGGATAATCTGGGGCAATTAGGGCTTCAGCTGGAGCTTAGAGATAAATTGGCAAACACAGAGACTCAGGGTGAAGCCCAGAAAGATGGTTACATGAATAGGTGGTTCTTTTAGGGGCCAGCTGTGGCTACAGAAGAGAGCACTTCAGTCCCTGCCTGGCCATCTTTGGGGGTGGGGGGGGGGAGGGGAACAGGAATAGATGATCACAGAGTGCATGTGTGGGTCAGCACATACAACTTTCTATCTCTTTCTTCTCCAAAGCAGAAAGCCTATGGCCCTGAGGGTCCAAAGCTGCCTGTTTCCACCAGCCCACAAGGAGCATGCACTCAGCTGCAGCCATCTCCAGTGGATGAGGGGTGGCTCAGGAGACACTTTGAGGGTCAACAGTGGTCCAAGTGTGGGAACCAGTGGTGTCGATCATTCTGCATATCTGCCCAAACCTTAGTGCAAACTTCTTTGTTTCTATACTAGTTTCGGGGGAGGACACCACAAATGCCTAATGCAGCATGAGAAATGTAGCTCCCTGCCCCATTTGTGGTGGTAGCCAAAAAGTCACCTCTGCCTGTCACTGCATAGAAGCTGTATTAATCATGGATTCCTGCAGGGCAGGGAAACCAATTTAGGCTCATTCCAGTGTCCCATAGGAGTGGAGGCATCTTAAATCAAGTAGCTCAGACGCCATAGTGAGGTACCTGACTGTGAGCATTATTATCCTGCGTTTACTGCCTGAATATCTTCAAAGCACCCACTCAGTCCCCACTGTACGCTGGGCTTCATGCGCAGCCTATACTGGACTCCTGAAGACGCTTTTTGGTTGTCTGAAAGCCCCAGGCAGGAATCAGGAAGGCACATCACAACTTTCTTCCTCTGAGCAAGGGCCTTCGCAAGACACAACTCTTCTGGAGGAATTACATACTTATTGGGATAGCAGATTGCCCAGGATTTTGCATGAGCTAAACATAGAATTAGTGTTCAGAAAACAAAACAAAGCAGGGGCAGCACCACTGCATAAGTGGCCCTGCATCGGCGTGCAGGGGAGGAGTCCCGATGTATCCAGCTCTACAATTCCATGTAGTGAAAGAGCATGCAGCTGCTGACGCTGGAGATGAGAGTTGTCCTGAGGGGACCTGGCCAACCTACTGATTAGACAGATGTGTGAGATCCAGCACAGCCTGGAGGTTATCTCTGGACTGAAGCTTACAAGGCTGTTTGCGTCCAACCAAATTTTACCAAATCAATATCTGAGCTGTTTGGTAGATGTTACTGAAGACCCGAACGGGAACCCTTCTTTAACTTTGACAGTGTTGCAAACAGACTGAAAATGCAGAAGCTAGGATGGGAAGAGAAACCCTTCTCCCACTTTGTTGACTGAAGTCCTGCTCCCATACTGTATGCGTTGCAAAAAGCAGAAGGGGAAAAAAGAGAAAACATCAACTTGGGCCACATGCGCCTGATAAAGAAAAAAGACTAGTTGATGCAAGAGAAAGGGAAATGAAGAAGAAAAAAAAATCAGCTGTTTTATTAACAGCTGATTCCCCAACCCTGCCCCCTAGTGAATAAAAGCCTCCCATCTCCTCCAAGCACCTGCCAAAGACTAGCTGCCATTTGTTTTGTATCTTACACTTTACTGATATTTAGAAGGCTGTAGGATGAGGAGGAGAGATGGGTTATGCCATGGTCCGTGGGTAATGGCATGCCCCCCCAGTGAGAGGGGGGTACGGGCATGGGGAATGGTACCATGCCAACCCTGGTGAGGGGGTGGGGTATGAGCAGGGTTGTGTGAGATGGGGTTAGGGAGAGGGTTGGTGATTGGGGTTAGGGTTTGTTAAATTATCATAAATGTTGTGTTTTGTGTTTATATATCTTATTTTGTATGCTGCCCTGATCCTCTGAGGGAAGGGTGGGATAAAAATTGAAAAAAATTAAATAAAATCTACAGTTGTCTCCTCAGCTCTTTGGGCAAGGTGTTTCAGCCTTTGGCACCTGATTCCGTTTCCACCCTTTGTTTACCCTTTCAGATTGGACACTTTGAGTCAGGTAATGTGTCTCGGTACATGTTTCTACAGTGCCTGAGCTTGGCTGGGACATCTAGGTAGCAGTATTGCTTGCTAGCAGTCTCCATCTGGTGAGATGGCTGCAACCCTTTCTTTCAGATGTGGACCTGGCCACAGTCATCCATGCGTTCATTACTTAAGGCTAGATTACTGCAATTTGCTCAACGTAGGGCTGCCCTTTGAATACTGTTCGGGGGGGCTACAGCTGCTGCAGAACGCAGTTGCTCGCTTCCTGATATGAGCACATCACGCTGGTGCTGCAGAGTCTGTACTGGCTTCTAAAAGTGTTCCAAGCACAATTCAAGGTTCTGGTTTTGACCTACAAATCCCTAAACAACCTAGGCCCTACCCATCTAAAAGGACTGCCTCCCACCTCCTTGTGTCCTCTAAGGTCATCTAGAGCACTCTCTCTTGCAAACGCCATCCTTGCACCAGGTCCATATGACACCAGAAATCCTTTCTTATGGAGTTTTACCAAAGCCTTAGCCCAATCCTCTTCCAGAGATAATGGAAGACCTATTTATTTGGCCAAGCACTGAACAGGCAGGGTTAGGATTGGGGTTTTTTAAATGGTTATTTTATATGTAGCTTAACAGGTTTTATTTTCTATATCTTATAAGTTTGTTTTTTATGATGTTAGCCATCCTGAGCCTTTATTTATTTATTTACATTTCTACCCCACTCCTCGCCAATGGTGACTCAGGGTGGTTTCCATAATATAAGTTATAATAAAACACAATATCAAAAATAGAAAAATATAAATATATAACAGCATATATAAAACACACATAAAACAGGTCTGCGCACAAAAGCAATCCCCCTCCACCTCCTTAACCCAAGTAACCCAACCCACACACCCTTCCTCACCAAATGCCTGCCAGAAGAGCCAGGTCTTACAGTTTTGTCGGAAGGCAAGGAGGTCCGGGCTGAGGTGAACCTCTACCAGGAGGGAATTCCAGAGTGATGGCACAGCCTCAGAGAATGCCCTGCAGTCCATCCGGACCCACCAATATTGTGGGACCTCCAGGAGGACGCCCCCGGATGACAGCAGGGGCCGCCCTGCGGCCCAAGGGGTGAGGCGATCTCCCAAGTGAGCAGGGCCCAGGCCGTGAAGGGCTTTAAAGGTTAAAACCAGCACCTTGAATCGGGGCTGGAATATAATAGGCAGACAGTGCTATGCTCGGAGCACTAGTGTAATGTGCTATCTGCGGCCCTCCCCCGTAAGCAGGCGGGACACTGCATTCTGAACTAGCTGCAGCTTCTGAACCGTCACCATGGGGAAGAAAGGAATACAAATCCAACTAACTAAATAATAAATAATCAGCAATCCTGTGAGGTACCTAGGTCAGACTAGAGCCCTGGCTCAGGCTCTTAGGAGCCCAGAATCAATGTGCTCAGGTGGTCCTGCCCCCACAGAGCACCATGATGCCACAGTGCTCCATGGCTGGTGGGGAAGGGAGAACTCCTTAGCCCTGCCCCTTTTCAATATGACCAAGCCCCTCATGGTGTATTATGACATCACAGCATTCTGCACCGCCACCTTTCTGATGCGACCCTGCCTTCTCCCTACAGTGCGCGGTGATGCCATGGTGCTCCACGGGAGACAAGGCCTCTGCCTTTGGGAAGCCTGACATGATTTGAGCTTGGATCAAGAATGCATCCAACCTGACCCAAGCCCAACAGGGACCCACCAGGTCCCCTTGGTCTGGCTCCACTGCTAAAATGAATACCAGTTTTCGTATCTGCAAATATTATTTGTATTTTCAGATAGTATCCTGAATATCTGAATGAATATTTGCACCCCAAAAACTATTTGCATATTCATTAAAACCTCTGTTTTCTGAGTTTCTTGGTCAAGTAACTGAACATCCAAACAAAAGTGACCAGGTGGGGGGAAAAACAGAAAACACAAATGAAAACCCCAAAGCAAATACCTGAAGGGAGTGGACACGACTTGTGTCTCGTCCCTGCTTTATCAGGCCCAAATCAAAGTGGGCAAATTGAACAAATAGGTTATTTGCAGTGGATACTCATGTCAGCCCCATTCAGGTCAGGTTGCAGGACTCAACCTAGGAACCAGGCACACAATGAACAGCTCTGCATTATCCACCTAGGGAAACTGAAGTTGAGAAAAGGGGGGTTTGTTCAAGTTCATGCCAGAAAATGAACGCAGGTCTCCTGCCTCCAAGTCACCAACCCTGGTGGCTGGGCCACTCCAACTCGCTATGTTATAAATAATGATACATCTTCCTAATGTGATTATGGCACTCCATTTACCTGCTCAGACCATAGCTGGCAGCAAGCACCTTTGGCAGCTATTTTCTTTGCTCTCTCTTTGTTTAGCGTATATGGATTGATGGGAAAGGAGGAGGAAACTCTCCCACAAAAGCTAAGGTTCTTGCAAGTGGGATTCACATAGCCAGCCATCTGGGATCCTGAATCCTAATCATAAAAGCAAATGCTTTTGCAAGAGAGGAGAGCAAGACTCAGCCTTTGCCAGCAGGAGGCCCTTCCTTAGGGACTAGGTGTGTTGGGGGATGGGGGGAGGAGAGAGTGGGAGATGAAAGAATGCAACAGGAGAGGATCCAGATGGAGAGAGCAAGCATGTCTGCAAAGGGCCCTGCATTCCACAGCCTGCCAGCACCGCTTGCTCCCATTCCACGTCTGACCTTTTACCTCCTGCAAATTGCATTTTTTTTTCAGCTGGGGAAAGGGGGATGGTGACCCAGGAGAGAGGTGATGGAAGTTATAGAGTGAAGAAAGAGTGCTACAAAGTGCTACCTAGGGCATCCTCTTTGGTTTAAAGATACCTTGGCATCTCTCCGCTATTTAGCAAGGGTTCTTGTTTCTTCCTGCAAAAAAAGGAAGCCAAACCAGAGGAAAGTGGGACACACCTTGTTTGGTGGTAGGAGAGCCAACTTGCTGAGCTTCCCCAGGAAAAGTCAGCCAGGCAACTGACAGCTTGGAGTTTGAGGTAGGAGGGGGAATCACTCTAAGCAGGGAGGACTCCGCTGTGCAATATCAAGCACAGCAAGCCCGGGATTGTTTGGACAACAGACAAAACTGATTGGGATGATGGATCAAGGGGCAGGGCATACCACACATGAAAGTTGCAGACTGGCCTCCATTTTGGCCAGATGGGTTCAAATCCTGTTTTAGCCATGAAATCTCTGGGTGACCTTGAACAAGACTCTCTCTCAGCCTCAATTATTTATCTGTAAAATGGGGATATAACTCACAGGGCTGTTTTGAGGGTGAATTAAACAAGGATTGTAAAGAAGCTTGAGCAATGGAAGTACTATAGAAATTATTGATAATAAAATAAGAGCTGTTTTTCAGGGAAAATGCATTGCATATGCACCAAAGACCTCCCATTTCAGAAGTCCAGTCTCTTGATGCCTGAGGGGAGGGAACATCCCAGTGCAGGATCAATTGCAAGGCAAGAGAACCCCAAGAAGGAACTGCTGCTTGGGCCACTGCTTCTCTGGGCAGGTCTTTCACAGTGCCAGAAGAACAGAGACAGTGGTGGGGTTCACCCAGAGAAGCAGAAACCCTGAAAATCTGGGTAGGGGAGAGCCCATGTCCCTCATGCCGCCGCCACATCCCCCACTTTCTCAACCCTGTCAAGATGGTCCCCTGCAGTCTGTGTCTCCAGGACTTCTCCCATCCCAGGTGATGGGATCCCACTCCACTCCTCCCGTCACCAGATATCTCCCATGGGAAGATTTCCTGAAAGCATCATCTACAGTTACGTTGAAGTGAGAATGCTAGGACTTGCAGACACTGCATCCCTAAACTATTTCAGGAGGGACCTGCTTGTCCCAGGAGGTTTTAAAAGGTGGGAGGACTTTGCCCAAGGGACAGGGACCTGGCTCAGAGGAGCCTGCCTCCATGTACAACATTTTTACATGTTAAAGTTCCGGATGTTTCAATCTTCTGGGTTTACAAGTCCACAAGTAAGTTCCAGATTCCTTTTTCACATACACACACACACAGGGGCGGCTGGTGGGTTTTGATGTTGGAGGGGCACTGGGGTAGTAAGGCTGGTGGGCCTAGGGGAGGAGCCTAGCCTAGGGGCGGAGCCAGGGATAC
>QEPC01013204.1:809954-823176 GCA_003113815.1 Sphenodon punctatus | reverse complement strand
CAGGAACTATAGTGTGTCTTTATGTATTCTTTGTAACATTAACACTAAACATTTCACATTCCTTATATCTCGGTTATACAAATAAACATTTTAGGTTGATCTAAGTTAATTTCCTGTTTCAAGAGGTTCCATACATTAGTCCAAACAGCATAGAAGTTTTCTAATTCTTGGCGGAATTCTGCGTGCACTCTCTCCATGGTTATGGTGTGCCAGATTCTTTGTATCCATTTTTTATACGATGGCTTTTTTCTTGCTTTCCAATTACATGCTATTATGTGAATCGCTGCCAGTCTTAGTTGTTGGCATGCCATTGTCCTTTCTTTATTGGCATTTCTATGCCGCCCCTTCATACTCACAGCATCTCAGGGCGGCTAACAATACAGCCGCCCCGAGAGAATTAGAGAGGGAAACCTACAGTGATGTCTTCAGCCTGGCAGGGCCGACCCCAGGCATGTGCCACATGTGCGGCCATACATGGCCCCGTGGCCAGCTGGGGCCCTGCGCTTGCATGGCTGGGCTGCAGGTTGCAGCCAGCTTCTCCCCCAATAAGTTCTTTTGCCTCCCCTCCCTGGCTCCGGTACCTATCCCCCACCTACCTCTGCCTCCTAGTAGTGCTCCAGCAGCAGCAGCAGCAGCAGTGGGGACACCCATTGAACTGGGAGATAAAACTGTTTGTTTACAAAAAACTCCTCCCCATGTGAGTGATCAGAAGGTTATTACTTTGTAAAGAAGGTTCTTCGAGACGGCTCCTAACATTCTCACAATGGGTTCTGTATGCTCACCCTATTCAAACAACAGACCACATGATGGTCTCGAGCTCCTCTAGTATAAAAAGCACTCTCCCCCTCTGAATGACAGTTCCTTCCAACCTTTTCTAGGAAGATAAGAAAAAAAAAACATGTGGGGCTGGAAGGGTGGGTGCTGTGAGAATGTTAGAAGCCATCTCAGAGAACCTTGTTTACAAGGTAGCAACCATCTGTTCTTCTTCGAGTGACTCCTCACAAGCTATTTTTTACATGGCTCCACCAGGTGGGGGTGTTTGTGGGCGCACCGGGGCATGCACACGGCTTCACACGCATCCCCACTCACCCCCCACTCATCCACACCCATGGAGTAACTGCCGTTTCCCCTGGTTGCTCCATGCGTGGGGATGTGTGTTAGGTGGGCGTGCATGCACCCCCACTGACCGTCGGCGTGTGCACCGCATCATTCACACGGGGCTCCCCCACCCATGAACACACAGAAAGTCATGACTGGGAGAGGCCCATGTAAAAAGACCCACATTCTCACAACTAGAACTGTCTTACTTATACTATCTTAGTTACAAATTTAGAATGTAAAGCAATATCTATTCTATCTTAGAAAATAAATCTGCAAATATGGTTTTGAAATTATTGTGACTGCTGTTTCACTAACTTTTCTTAATGAAGTTATTGCTAACAGGAATACTGTCTTTAAACCCGCATCCCCATAACCAGTTCATTTGTGCCCCCCATATAATTAATTCACACTGCCCTGGGGGCACAAATTAAATGGTTATGGGTGGGGTGTGGGGTGGGGATGCAAATAAACTGGTTATGGGGGCACAACTGAACTGGTTATATATATATATGTCTCTTTTCATGGCATAACGTGCTTAATAGGCTAGCTGCATTTGGGGTGTCTTGTGTGTGTGATAGCAGCACCGCTGGACTGGTCGCACCATGTACGTGCACAAGGCACAGGTGGCACCGGCCGCAAGAAGCAACAGGCCCTGGAAGTCGGGCTGGCTAAGCTCACTCCCTCCTCCAGTAAGGCAGTGGACGCAGTCGGTCTCTCTGTGCCTGCCTCACTGCCCGCCCGGCTGCCCCTGCAGTGGAACCATTCCTGGGGAGTGGTGGTAGATGCTCGGCTGGGGAGGTGGGGGAAGCATTGGGAGACCGTGCTTGTCTATGGCCACTTGGCTGAGTGCCAGGTAAGGCAGCCAAGGGGTGCCAAAGCATAGCCTCCCCATGGTTGCTCGGAGGGGTGGAGAATGGGAATCCTTCCTGTCCAGAACGAGTAAATCTTATGTAAATTTACACATTTACATAATTAGGTGGGGCCTAATTATGCAATTTAGGCCCCGCACCAAGACTTCGCACATGGTCTCACAAACCCTGGGGCCGGCCCTACAGCCTGGGGATGCTTGTCCTCTCAGCCCACCACTTCCCAACTGGGGTACTATTGCCCCAGTGCAGGACATCCTAGACTAACAGGATGCAGTGGCTGAACTGAAGTGTGGGGGTGAAAGTGATGATGGGAGACACTCACCTGGGCGTAGTTCTCTGCCCGAGTTAGTAGGGGCAGCTCGTAGGCCGTTGAGAAGTGGGTGCGAACCTGCTGCATCTGACCAAACCTCTCTCTCTTTCTCCATTTTGCCCGCCGGTTCTGAAACCAAACCTGAGGGGACAAGCACAAGTGGAAGAGATTAGGGAAGATGGGAATATAGGGGAAACTCAGAGCTCCTCAGGAGGGAGCTTAGGGAAGGAGCTCCACATTTTGGGGGGGGGGAGGGGGGGAGTCTCCTGTCAATGCCTCTTTGAACTTTGCCTGTAGCACCACAATTGGTTTGCGTGGGTGTGTGTCTTAATATGAAACCCACATTTGGTTATTCATATCAACCTCTTCTCTTTCCATTGGCTCCCCATTCCTGAACGAATCCTGTTTAAACTCCTGGTTTTCACGTTCAAAACACTGCACAACCAAGCTCCCCCTTACCTCTCGGACCTAATCTCCCTACACACTCCTGCACGCGCACTCTCTGCTCCTCCGCTGTCCCCTCCTTCACTCTCACTCGTTTCTCCTGCTCACCTAACTGCCTTCGACCCTTCTCCCTTGCTGCCCCCCATGCCTGGAACTCCCTCCCTGCCCACATCCGCCTTGCCCCCTCCCTCCGCTCCTTCAAATCCCTCCTCAAGACCCACCTTTTCCTCGCCGCCTTTCCCAATGCCTGCTAGTCATTCCTTGTATACTTACTGTCTGCCCTCCTCTGCAGACTGCTGCAGCCATCCTGATTGTAACCAAGCCAAGCACACGCACCTGAGACTTCGCATCCGCTTGAATGTTTGTTTGTCTTCTCCCCTGTCTCTCCCACTGTCCCCTTTCCCTGTCTCCCCCTCCTTGTCTTTTAGATTGTAAGCCACAGGCAGGGACTGCGTCTACTGTATGTTTCTGTACAGCACCAAGCTCATGACTGGCGCTATACACATGTTTATAATAATAAAATAAAATAATAATAATATATTTAGGCACCCAATTCTCTGCCTGGCGGACTGTCTCTACTTCACTGTTTCTGTGCTGTCCCTTCCCTCAGTTGAGATGGATCATCCTCTAAGAACATAAGTAGCACCATACTGGGTCAGAATGACCCTCTAGCCCAGCATCTTGTCTCTTATAGCAGGCAGCTTCCGTTGCTTCAGAGAAGTGCACAACAGATTGCAGAGGAGTGATCTATTCTCCGCAATTCCCTCCCAGCTCCGAGCTCTCGACCCCTGACCAGCATGACTAATAGTTATTTATGGACCTATCTCTAAAAACGTATCCATTCCATTTTTGAACCCAGTCATGGTATTGGCCTTCACCACATCCTCTGACAATTAGTTCCACAGGTTAATTTTTTGTTGTGTGAAAACGGAGACCCAAAGACTTGGAACAGTCCACACATTGAAGGTGGTGCTCAGATGAGGATTCTAAGAAGTTGGGTGTGTGCTGGTAACCAGGTCAGAAAACAGCTGTGTGCCTCTGAGGGTGTTTTTGAATGACACGCATCCGCGCAAGGCCCCCCACTGACCACATCTCCAACTGCTCGTGTGAAGGTGGTGTGTGGGGGGAGCATGCTCCTGTGAACCATGCACAAAGCAGACAATCATGGCAACACCTAGGGCACTGCCAAAAAATTGGGAGTGCTCCGTGTAGGGCCAGACACATGTGCAGAGGCTGCCTCCGTGGCCAGGGTAGCCATGACGGGAGCTGCCCGGGTGAACCCATGTGCGGGAGCACCCCGCAGCTGTGTCACGCAACGGCCATGGACTCCCACCCCCGCCCGCCTTGCTCATTTAAAAGCACCCTGAGTTCGACTGGTACCGCTGTCCTCTGTGGCTAACTCACTAATCTCTCTGCCTCAGGCATAACAACACTTCCTTACCCAGCCTGTTGGGGCATAATCGGGATTTGCATTGTGCTGTAGAAGTGCTCAGTGTTGCTATCATCACTGGTCCCTCAACTGACACCCAGTTATTGATGGAGGTTTAATAATGGCTTGAATAGAATTCAGCCTAAGGGGCTGCGTTTCACCCTCACCCACCCTTGTGTCTCTTGCTCCCTAAACTGTTTTTGTTCCTATTCCCAGTTCCATACTGCCCCTATGCCTGGAATTCCCTTCCTGTACACATATGCTCTCCTTCTGTCCTTACATAAGAATATAAGAAGTGCCATACCAGGTCAGACCAGTGGTCCATCTAGCCCAGCATCCTGGCTCCGACAGTGGCCAACTTCGGTAGCTCAAGAGAAGTACATATATAGGTCACCTATCTCCTGCTGACCATTCTCAAATATCAGTAGCCAGGGGTTTAAGCCCCAACTAGTAGGTATTTATGGCTCTATCCTCTAAGAATGTATCTAGTTTCCATTTGAGGTTGATTATGCTGCTGGCTTTCACAACCTCCTCTTGCAACGAATTCCACAACTGTATTGTCCGCTGAGTGAAAAAGTACTTTTGTTTGTTTTAATCTGCTGCCATTTAACTTCAGTGAGTGTCCCCTTGCTCTCTTATTGTGTGAAAGGGCAAACCACAGTTCCACATCTGCTTTCTCCATGCCACTCATGATTTGAAAAACTTCTATCATATCCCCCCCCTTAATCACCTTTTCATCAGGCTAAACAGTCCTAACCTGTTGAGCCTCTCCTCGTATGGAATTCTATCCATCCTTGTTACCCTTCTCTGAAGCTATCTGTCCTTCTTTAAAACCTACCTCTTCCATCATGCTTTCCCTAGCTCCTCACCTCCACAGACTGCTCACTAACGCTCCTTCTACTGTCCCTCATTCAAGGTCCCCTTTCCTCCTGTCATTAAGATGAGTGTGTGTGCCTGCCACTTCTGAACTTCATGAATGTATCCCTGTCTCTCTCTATGTTCCCCTCTCCCCCCTCCAATGTCCATTGTAGATTGTAAGCCCCTTGGGAGAGGGACCTGCCTCCAATTAGTGATTGCGCAGTGACAGGCACATTACTTCAGGAACCTTGGTCACTGCATTTTCTCATTGCTACCAATGAACACAGATCCCTGCCTAATATAAAAGGCATGATATCAATGTACTTACACTCACTCAGTTTTTTATTTACAACAGTATAGGCAAGATCAGAGTCAGGCCCTGCATGTTCAAAGCCTCCTGAAGGGTCAAGGAAGCACATCAATCAAGGACTTGAAGAGAGTTGTGTGTGCTAGCTGGGCACTGGGATATGCAGGTGCAGGAGATCGCTAGAATGCCTGGTCTGCTTTGAGTTTCACATGATAACTCAGGGTGGGTATTAGCTTTGACAGCTCAATCATGCCAGTGAAAGGGGCAGTGAGAGTTATACCCAGCCTGGGAGGCCAAATGCCAGTAGGTATGTGAGAAAGGCAGTGACTGGATAGAAGGAGGAGAAACTGTTCTAACATTAAGAGAATGAGAAGGTGCATAAGCAGGAGAGCTGGATCTTGGGCTACTTTCACACAAGATGGTTTCTCCCATGATTTTCTTGTTCCCACAATCTTAAAAATCACACGATTTATTTTCTGGGCACCTTTCTCACAAGACGTGTCCAATTTTTTTCTTTGTGCATTTTACACCGTCACTAATCACGGGATCCACCATTTTCACAAGTCAAAATTTTGGGCAATTTTCAGCCTCCTCCTTCTGTCCTGTGCCTGCCACCTGTCTGACCTCAGAGTGGCACTGAAATCCACAAGCCAGCAGTGATTGAAATTAAGACGCCGGCATCAGAGCTGGGTGAAATCAATAAGGTGGAAGCAGAGTTAGGTGAAATTGACAAGCCAGCTGAAATTAACTAGCCGGGAACAAAACAATGGCTCAATCCTGCTGGTTTTCTGATTTCTATGCCTACTATTCCATAATTGTAATACCAACAGTAGGGATGTGCACGGGGGTAATTTTTGTCTTTTGTCTTTCCAATTTTTGTCTTTTTAAAAAAAAACAAAAAAAAAAACTTTTTTGCCTTTTTGTCTTCTATAGAATTATTAGCTTTTTCTCATTCACAACCCAGGGTCTATTCCTGACACTAGCTGATTTACCTCATCCCCTGGCTGCTGGCCTCCAGTCTGGTGGTTGCTTGCTGCTCCCTGTCTCCTTCTGCATTCTGCAGAGAGCTGAGCTTGCTCTCTGCCTCTCCAGCCATGCTGTACTCTGCAGAGTTTAGCTGGGACCCAACAGTAAATTATCTGAGTGGGGAGGGGAGCAGGAAAACCTCTTCCCAAATGTGTGCAACACTCTTAATTGGTCCCTGTTTTCAGGGGGACCGATCAGCGTGCATTGTGTGTTGTCCTGATATCGGTGTCTCTGGAAATGGGGACTGATCAGAGTGTTGCACACAGCTGGGAAGAGGCTGCTCCCCGCTCCACTCAGATACTTTACTGTCAGGTTCCAGTTAAGCTCTGCAGCCTAACATTAGTCTAAGGGCACCACTGGCCTGGAATTGGGGCTCTGTAATTGTTGGGGGAGGGGGACTCCAAATTTTTGACTCCTCCAAAAGGAAATTTTTCTGGGAATTCCATCTTTGGAAGAAACAAATACATGCCCTTAACGGACAGGTATTTCCACACTCCCAATTTTGCACAACCATAACACCCGTCACTGTAAGAGTACGATTTCGGAGCCCAGTAATATGCAAGCACTCATGGCATAACTTGCAGAATGAACGCAGAATAGTGCACTCACACTTGCAGTTAACTTGTGGGAGCAAATTACAATCCTGCAATTAGCATCTCATGTGAAAGCTGCATTGTTCTCATAAAAATGCACCCTAGGAACCGTGCTGGGTTAGCTGGCTTTCTCTCTGGCCACGTTACCGGGAAGGCAGGAAAACTTCCATGAGGGCAATCACAGCTCTATTCTCACGGGAGTTAGTACATGTGAGAATGTGCTATTCCACTTTTATCCTGCTAGAACACTCACACATGACCGGGTCCCCCAACGTAGCTTTTACAATGATGGATGTTCTAATGGGATAAACGTAGAATAGCACATTCCCACGTGCGCTAATTCCTGTGAAAATAGGGCTGCGATTGCAATCACGGAAGTTTTCCTGCCTCCCCAGTAATGTATGAAAGTGTTTTTTAATCTCACACTGACTGTGTGAACATACCCTTATCGAGTTCATTAATGAACACTTAGTGAGAACACTATGGGTGAAAACAGACATGACGCTAACTCTGCTTTAACGTTTTTTATGCATGTTGCAGGGCTGCATAGAGCACCAATACAGCCCTGCAACATGCATAAGAAATGTTAAAATGGTGCTAAAGTGGAGTTAGCGTCATGTCTGTTTTCACCTTATAACTAGTAGCTAGCATACAGGAATAGGAAGCAGGAATCCTGGGTTCATATCCCAGTCAACGTGTGGGTTTTATGGCTTTACTAACATTTGTTTTTCCTTCTGTAAAATGGGAATAAAGCTATTTCCCAGCCTCCCAGAAAAAAGGATTGAGAAGCTTCACTTACAGGACAACTCTCCAAAACTAAAGTCAAGGGGACTTTTGCCGTTGACTTCAATCGGTGGAGGATTGTGCCCTCAGTGAAATGCTTTAAGAGCCGTGGGGTGAAATTGCTAGAACAATGGTGGTAATTAGGGTTGCCACCTCTCTGTGTTTCAGGTGGAAATTCCAGATTTGGACCCAAATTTCAGGGGAAGTCCTGGTTCCTCTAAGTCAGTCAGAGGTGCCCCCAGGAGCATGGAACTTCCAGGGCTGCAATGGGGTGGCAACATCAGAAAAGGGACAGGCCATAGGGATTTTTTCACCCACTTTCTGACATGTCCCCATCTCTGTGGAATTTCATGATATCATGACACACCATAAAAGATGGAACTACATCAGAGAGGGGCATAATGGCCTTTTTGCCCTGCCCGTACCGATGTGGCTCCACCCCCTCCATGTAAAAGACTGGAGGGAGGTGGTAACCCTAATGGCAATACTAGAGCAGTGGGTTCCAAAACTTTCAGCCCTGTCACCCCATTAATTATAATCCCAGGACCCCAAAATAATAATGAAGACATGCAAAATACATCAAATACCGGTCAGGATTGAGACCCCCCCACCTGGGGTCCTGAGCCACAGTTTGGGCACCTCTGTACTAGAGAGGATGATTACAGCCAGCACCCCCAAACACCCTCTTTCCTCCTATTACTCTCCCTTCCCCCATGTCCGTCTGTCTTGCCCTGCGAGCTGGAATCATCTTGGCAGGCACCAAGCTTTGATCTCTCGGAGAGGAGATTTCTCTCTGTCTGCTTAGAGCTGGCAGGGAGAGGGGATTTCCTCACCATGTGGGCTGGGGATGGTTTATATCCCAGCCACGCAGGGTGATCATTCGCTTATCATGTGCAATGGTTGGAACAGGGTCTGCAATGGTGCCTGCCAGCTCAGACCTGGTGAGTTGGGATAGTCCTGTCCGGGACTGGCCAGCACCCTCCAAAACAACTGACAACCCCCACTGGCAGCATTGCCTTGCCAGGATGACAAACTCAGTTGTGGGACTGACTTCAAACAAAACGGGGGAGGGTCTACAATATATGGAGAGAGAACTGCATATGTATGTATTGCAATCAAATGGAATGAGCCGGGTGCCCCAGGCATCTGTCTGCTTTGCTTCTCCCTCTTGCTGGCACTGCCCCCACCCCAAGCAGCCCAGCTGGAGACCAGTCTCAGGGCAGGCTAGCTCCTCATAGCTTTGATCTGCAGATGCAGAGTCAGTGGGGGTGACCCTGTTGCGCCCTGAGCTGCTGAGAGCCTGCTGTGCGTAGAGGCTGGAGAGCAGGTAGAGAGTGTGCTCTGCTTTGCTTGGAAGCCTGGTTAGAACAGATGTCATGCACATGTGGCCATCTCTGAGCGTAGCAAACACATTTCCCTCAGCGCGTGTGCGCACACACACACACACACACACACACACACACACACACAAGCATGCATATCAACACAACCACAAGGCAACACACTGAAGGGCAGGGGAATCCTTCAAGCAACCTGACACTGATTTTGGTTCAGCTTTGCCATGCTGCAGCCAGGGACAGAATCATGCTGCTACGGGTGTGAGATGAAGGACATCACAACAGCTCCCCTCTTGACTGCCAGCTCTAGCATGAGGAGAGTTACCAAAAGCAAAATGCTGTAAGCCACTGGCTCCCAAACCTTTTAGACCACTCTCAGCCCTCAATATTTCCTGCAGATGACCATGTGCCTTCCAGAGGTGGTTCTGGCCTGCTTCAGGCTTCACAAAGCAGTAGCATCAATCTCTGCTGATTCCAGAGTCATACTCCAGAAGCAGGGAAAGCCAGTGGGTGGCCAATGGCCATAATGCCCCTGGCACAACTTTCCCACTTGTACATGACTATTTAACTTATATAACACTTCCAATGTCACAGTCCTTTACAACCTTTATCTAGTTCACTCTACAACAACCGTAGGAAGTAGGTCATTATTATTCCCCTTCATACAGACGGAGAACTGAGACTGAGAGATAGCAACTTGCTTGTTCAAGGCAACCCACACTGTGAGTTCATGGCTAAGATGGGATCCAAACTCCAGTCTCTCAGGTCCAAATCCAGCGTCTTGTCCGTTAGGCTCATTACGTTCATCTCCCAGCCCTCTCCACCCTGTTCCCCCTTACCTCTCGGACCTAATCGCCCTACGCACTCCTGCGCGCGCTCTCCGCTCTTCCTCTGTCCCCTCCCTCGCTCTCCCTCGTTTCTCCTGCTCGCCCAACCGCCTTCGTCCCTTCTCCCTCGCTGCCCCGCATGCCTGGAACTCCCTCCCTGCCGACATCCGCCTTGCCTCCTCCCTCCGCTCCTTCAAATCCCTCCTCAAGACCCACCTTTTCCATGCTGCCTTTCCCAATGCCCTCTAGTCTTTCCCCTTGCTCTTACTGTCAGCCCTCCTCTGCTGACTGCTGCTACCGACCACCTTGTAACCAAGCCAAGTACACGCACCTGAGACTTCGCATCCGCCTGAATGTTTGTTTGTCTTCTCCCATGTCTCTCCCGCTGTCCCCTCTCCTTGTCTCCCCCTCCTTGTCTTTTAGATTGTAAGCCACAGGTAGGGACCGCAGCTGATTGTATGTTCTGTACAGCGCCAGGTTGTTACTGGCGCTTTATAAATGTTTAATAATAATAATAATAATAATAATAAAGATGGCCACGGCACTGACAGGGACCAGATCTCATTTTGATAGAGCTACGGTTAGTTCCATGGATTACCCCCAGACCATAGTGCGAGACCTCGCATCTTACCTTAAATAATAATTCCCCATCACTTAGGGTGCATGCTATAATGAGGGGTAAGATACCCTGCAGTTCTCTGAATATGTAAGTATTCCGACGTGTGTGATAAGCAACCAGTACACACTCCTGTCTTTATTACTATTACCCCTTATTCATGTCTGCATGGGTGAAAACAGACATAACTCTAACTCCATTTTAACACGGCTTTAACATTTCTTTAACATTTCTTATGCATGTTGCAGGGCTCCATGGGGCACCAATACAGTGGAGTGTTAAATTGGAGTGTCTGTTTTCAGCCCATGTTATGTTAGTAAGGGGGTTAACTTACCACACATTAGTGGGAAGGAATGGGTGTAGCTATTCCCATTCAGTGGTAAGGTACTCCTTGCTAGCAAACCTGGGAGTTAGCCACAAAAGGAACTTAGGTCGCTTTTAGATGAGCAGCCAGGGAAGCACGTTCTGCAAAGCGCCATTAGGAGAAGCCGTGTGGGGTGCGTTCGCCGTTTACACGCACCGGAAGTGGCCATCCATCATAGGAATTGGTGGCACACACAGCCTCTTTAAAGATGCATTCTGGAAACCTCGATATCAGGTATTCCAGAATGCGGCGTCTTCAAAGAGGCTTTGGGTGGCTGCGTGCCATCAATTCCTATGGCGGGCGGCCACTTTTGGTGCGTGTAAACGCGCCCCACGCAGCTTCTCCTAGTGGCACATTGCAGAACACGCTTCCCTGGCCGCTCATCTAAAAGCAGCCTTACTGTCTGGGACAAATTTGGAGAACTCATCAGGAGACCCGGAAAAAAGCCGAAAACACGACACACAACAAATGTCTGCTTGCTGCCAGTGAAGCTGGGCTTTGTCAAGTTAGATTCATCAGCAGGCTTTGATACATCATTTTTCACCATAGGGAGTCTTGCCTAATCTTTTTTCACACGTGGAGAGCTTTACCTTACAGCTGGGAGCTTTGCCTTATCAATTTCACCAGCAGAGCTTTCCGGCCTCACTCATTTATACTGTTACCCGATGGGCTCCCCTTGTTGGTTAGAGGCCACAGGGTGGCAACATAAACCTGGAATAGCAAGATCTTTTGTTCATGCTGCTCCACCACAAGATGACATAAGAACCGTGGTCAATTTAACATGTAGAGCCACCCAGAGAGTACACACTAGTAAGAAGTGACCATTGTAAAGACTCAAGTGGAGACTTGACTAGAGTGTTCACTACAGCTGAAACAAATATCCATGGCAAATATCTTATTTGTCAATCCACATGCTTCAATCATGATCTAACAAAGTGAATAAAAACTGCTGTTCAGTTTCTATTTTGTCAGATATCCATCTTGCATATTTTAGTTTTGTTATTCAGTCTCTCATTTACTTCGTTTTGGCACTATTAGCACTATTGTGCATGTGCAGTAGCTGAAACAAAGGGTGAAAATAAACATGCAACCAGCACGCCAGCTACACACTCCGGGAGTTGGGGCTGGCCCTAGTGAGGTCAGATTGGAGCACAGATCAAACATGCACCCAACCAGGCTGGCTGACGAGCCCTCCCCAGTCCCCTGCCAATGACAGGTAACCATGGCAGCCAATCACGTGCGGCCCCCGATCCCATGGCAGCCAATAGATGTGCGTGCTCACTATGACCTGCGTTGGCCCGAGATCTTCCAGGGGACCACATCCAGGCCAGCCGCCTACCTGGGTTGGGGCAGCAGTGGGCCCACATTTGGTGGCCCAATAATAGACATGATGGTGGGTCTCTGACCCAGGCAGGAAATAGCAAATACCAAGTAATTGACTAAGTGGATATGCAAATATCTGTTCCAGTTGTCAATATTATTAGGCTATCTGAATTGCTAACTGAAAATCAGAAAAACATCCACAAATACAAAATGCACTATTTGTTTTCACTCTAGCATTCACCCATTTGGAGATACAACAGACTACATAACCCGTGGTTTCTTTAGCACAGGTTATCCATCATTATTTTAAAGCCAAAGTCGTGATTTCTGGGCACGGCGACTCTATTCATTTGCTCAGTGGCTTGGCTATCAATCTCACTTCTCTGATTTGTAAGCCCTCCAATAAAAATAGGTCAGACTAATAGTGCTCCTCACCCATCGATGTTAATGGGAGTTTTGCCAATGGGTTCAAAATTGCATTGTTAGTCTCTTTTTAGAATGTAAAAAGAAGGAAGAAAAGAATTCCCTTCAGGGCCTTGTAGTAGCTTCTAAAATAGCAGAAATAAAAGAGCATAAAGCCACTATTTTCATTTGCAGGTCAGGGGCAGGTCCCAGTGTGCAAAGAGCATAGGCATTTGGCGCAAGATGAAGCACTGCATGCTGGGACATGTAGTCTCTGTAGCCTTCATTTCTATATTATTAACTGAGTTGGCCGTGAGTAATTGTGTACGAGGGCTTTCACTTCCACGATCTGCTTTGGCAAGCCCTGATGTACCCTCTGTTTAAGAAGCAGAAAATATTTTACTGTATGTCTCCATATATCCAGCCAAGGCTTATTTTATTTATTTATTTTAAGCATTTTAGTCGCCCCATATGCCTACGGCATCTCAGGGCGACGTACAATTCGATAAAAACAATTGAATAAAACAATTTTTAAAAACAGCATACAATTTAAGAACCTCAAAACAGGGTTAGGACAAATAAATCAAAACAGAAATAAGGGTAGGGAGGAGCTAAAAACTCTGCCCCCCCCCC
>QEPC01013204.1:788164-808651 GCA_003113815.1 Sphenodon punctatus | reverse complement strand
CTAGTCGACAACATCACCTGCTGCAGGGACGCGTTAACCACTCTCACCAGCACCGTCCCCAATCTCTCCCTGGAGGCTTTCACCAGCCAGGATGGGCAAGGATCCAAGTTCAGAACTGGTGGCTCTCACAGACCCCAAGACATCTACTGCATCGGCTGGTGTCACTTTCTGAAACTCCCTCCACAAAGTTGGACTCTGTCACCTCGCGCTCTCCACCTACTGCCCTCAACCCAGTGTCAAAGTCGCTCTGAATCCGAGCGATCTTGTCTGCGAAGTAGGTGACAAACTCCTCACAGCAGGCCTGGGACAAGTCCCCGTCCAGGCGGAGGGAGGCCAGACTGACCAGCCCCCGCACCACCCGAAACAGCTCCGCCGGGCGTGACTTCACAGATGCTATGAGGGCAGCAAAGAACTCCTTCTTTGCTGTCCTCACAGCCTCAACATAGGACCGCAAATGGGCCCTATGGAGAAGTTGGTCAGAGTCAGATCGCGTCCAACGCCAGTGTTGCTCTTCCTATTTGTTTCATACACCGCAGCCCCTCAGTAAACCAAGGGGACTTGTGGTGACGAGACAGAGGCAGGGGGGGTCTCGGAGCCACCCTGTCAATGGCCTCCCCCAGCAAGCTGTTCCAATGCTGGACTAGCTCATCGACCGAGTGGCCATCCGGGTCCAAGGTTAATTCCCTCAGGACCTCTTGGAACCGCTGGGGTTCCATCAGCCTCCGAGGGCGGCCCAATCTAACTGGTCCCATCTGCTTCTGGAGGTCCCATCCCCTTTTGTGTGAGGGCTGCAATTAAATTCAAGGGAGAACTGAATTCAAGGGTTCAGCCCTAGCAATTAAATTCAAGGGAGGTCAGAAGATCCCAGGTCCACAGCCTGGGCCAAGGGCTACCCAGGAGGGCCAACGCAAGCCACATCTGTTTGTGGCCCCATCCCTCACCAGGGATTGGGGTCCACCATGATGATGGGCTGTCATGGCTGCCCGTCATGGCAGGGTTGGGGTAATGGGGGCACGCCAGGGGGAGGACCACTTGGCCATGCATTTGTTCTGTTCCCCCGCCGGGGGAGGGCTCGCCAGCCGGCCTGGGTAGGCGCACGTCTGATCAGTGTTTTGACCTGACCCCGCCAGGGCCACCCCCGTCTCCTTCCTGGAACATTTAGCCGATGCACTGGCTGTGCATTTATTTTCACCCTTAGTTTCAGCTACGGCACTTGCACAATAGTGCTAATAGTGCCAAAACGAAGTAAATGAGAGACTGAATAACAAAACTAAAATATGCAAGATGGATATCTGACAAAATGGAAACTAAACAGCAGTTCAAGGAAATATTCCCAGTAGGAGAATGCATCCTGAAATGTGAAAGACCAGGAAAAGGCTGATATTGACCATTTCAGGGCTGGAAACAAAAGCCAAAAAACCACTGGATAGTTTATTCAGCTTGTGTTAATGACTTTCCTGCCACACCTCCTGCACTGGTCATCCTAGAGATTCAGTCTTTATATTCAGCGGCAGAGAGACAGGGTAGTCCAGTGGCTAGGTTGTTAGCTGGAGAAGAGGGTTCATTTTCTCTGTTCTGACAGGCTCTGGGCCAGGAGGTGTGATTTCTGAGGCAGAGGGTGTGGCTTCTGTGGCAGGATTGGATTCCAGCAATTCATTTTTAATTTTAATTTTTAAAAATTAAGCACTGCATCCAGCCATATACTAGGAGATCAGGCAGGGGTGCCAGATCAAAATTTCAAGAGACTCTCTGGAGTGGTGGAGATTAGAAATAAAGAACATCCATTGCAATCTATGGAGCTGTGGGGTTCATAAGGGAATCCATTATGTTCTTTGGAGGTGTGAGACCCTGAAATAAGAGATGCTTTCTTAAAATGGGGGACATCTGGTAATCCTAACATCAACCCATATACCTCTACCCAAGTATATTCTAATAAATCAATTTATATGCCTCCATCCATAGACCAGCACATTCAACCACAACACTCTCTCTCTTTCTCTGAACTAGGAGCCATATACTAGGAGCATTTTCAGACAAGACACTCTCCACCCACTCTCCACCCACTATACATGTTGCAGGGCTACAGGATTGGCCAATGGGTGCCCTGTAACATGTATAGTGGGTGGGGAGTGTCTTGTCTGAAAATGCCCAAGGTCTGCAATATACAGAAAGTAATGTTTATGTATATAGAGAGCAACATCTATATTGTGTGGTGGGTGGAGAAGGCAGGAAATTGTTTGGAACAAAGAGATCTGCAGCCTCTTTCTTTCCTCCCCTCTGTTGCTGCCTCAGCTGCTGCCTGTTTTCATCCAGATGCCAAACATCTCCCCTTCCCACCATGCTCTATTGATACCCTAGCCTGGTGCCTTCTTGTCTTCTGACCCTAAAGATTCCCCCAAGTTTTTTCCTAGGATGCGCTCCCACCTCTTCTTCCATCTTTACCTCCAGACTGTAGGGACAAAGCTTTCCTCATCACCAATCAATCAATCAATCATCATCATCATCATCATCAGCAGTAGCAGTAGCAGCAGCAGCAGCAGCACATTAGCTCCTTACTCCTCCCTCCTTAAATCAGGGGTTATTATGATCCCCCACCATATCTGGCTATGCAAGCAGAACAGAGGAGGGGAAAGTCTGGTTTCTGTGCTCTGGATTGCAGAACACCCCACCCCATGAGGGCTTGGAGCTGTGGTTTGGTTTGGGATGCTCGCTGGGTCCCTCTCTGACTGTCCATTGCTTTCTCTCTACGGTAGCAGTCTGTTACTTATCCTCACTCTCCTAGGTCTCTGCCTCCTCACTTGTTTGCCTCTTTCTCACGGTCCCTGTCTCTTTCTCTTCCTCTCCCACTGCCCTTCTGTGTCTGTCAAGCATTCTCCCTTTCCCTTTTAAAAACCGAGCTGTCTCCCATTCCTTTGCTGAGGTCCATGAGCCTTTTGCTTTACAGCCATCCTGGCTGAAAGAACAGAGCCAGAATTCATCTTTAAGCGCTGAAACTGGACACCATTTTATCAGTGGCCTGGAATGGGAAATTGGAGCCTGGGATGAGAGAATTGAATAACTTGAGCTTGTTTTCATTTCATGTTTAATTTCCTGCAGGCTTAGCTCAGTCTTTCCGCTCCTTCCACCAGCCTCCCAGGGTTTTATGGGGGAAAAGGGATCAAGATATATTACTTCTTGCTTTGCTTTTTTTTTTTTTTTTTAAACCCAGGCGGTGATTTTGCTACAGCAAAGTTTGACATTTCCCTCTCGCTTTCAAGCCCCCGCTGCATCACAGGGTCACTACTGAAAAGATTTTCATTAACAGGCAGCCTGCTCTGGAGAGAGACAGAGGGGGTGACTTCCTTGGCACTCAACCCAAGGGAGAGGAGGCATATCAGCAAGGAACGCTACTGTCTGACAAAGGCAGTCAAAGTTAATAGACAACTTCTCTTGAGGCAATCAAAGATTACCACTGTCAGAGAAAAGGTGGTAGGCTCAACGGACCATTGGTCCTATGTAGAATGGCATTTCTTGGGTTCTGAGCATGTACGCACATGAGCGCATATGTGTGTGTGTGTACATCCATGCACATAGCGGAAGGGTGCACCAAGTTCATGGACAGTGTGCATATGCAAGTATCAGGAAGCAGGCCTGTGTCTTGGATAGAGAATTTGCAATAGTGTACATCTGTGCATGGGATGGCTGGGCTGGGCACTGAACTAGGGTCTCCACAGTTAAAAGCAGGCTTTTAGTTCTATAGTGTGAACTAAAGAGGCCTGTGACCCAGCCTGAGCCCCATTTGAAAGGGAGCAGGGATGAGGTGTTGCCTCACCTCACCCATTTTCTGATGTAACACTGCACCATGACCTGTGGAATGGTATGATGTCACGATACTCCAAAGAGAGCATGGCCATGTTGAAAAGGAGCAGGAGAGACATTTTAACCTACCCCTTCTCTGATGTAGTCCCACCCTCATCAGAGCATTATGACTGGCTGCACTGGAAATGGGCAGGAGAATCCCTTTCACCCACCTCCTTTTGGCATGACCTTGCCCTTCCCAGGTCAAACATCTGGAATGGTGGCAACCCTAACCCTACAGAGAACCCTAATTTGGCCCAGGCCGACCCCCTGAGCCAAAAGCTCCCTAACTCAGGATTCAAAGGCAAATACTAAACTATGGAAACTGGATCCATGTTCTGGATCCTTAAACACCACTGAGAGAGGGAAACCTGATTCCTAAATACTACAATGGTTATGGGGCACATGTTATGAGCTGAACTCCACAGCTGAAAACATGAGTTTCTACAGCTTGGACTATGGAGCCAGGTTCCATATAGCTGGGGTGCAGCAGCCACCCATGGGGTTTGTGGATCACCAGGCACTGGGGGCCATGTATCCCACATCCTCAGTAGGGAGCTTAGCAATGAGCTAACCATAAAAAAGGAAACGTATAAGTAATGGAAGGAAGGACAACAAGTTACCAAGGATGTCTGCCGATGAATAAACCTAACTTGTTGGGATGGTGTCAGGAATGCTATGGCTCAAAATGAGCTACGGCTAGCAAGGGATGCTAAAAACAACAAAAGTGTGGGTTCTGGGGTGTTTTTTAAAAGTATGTCAGAATTAAGAGGAAGAACAAAGAAATGGTGGCTTCACAGTTCATTGAAGATAGTGAACTTTTAGTAGGGGATAAAGAGACGGAAGAACTTCTCACCCCCTATTTTGCCTCAGTCTTCACAGAAAAGGGAAACTATGTCCAGCCTGGCAACAGCTGTAACAACAACAAGGGGGAACGATTGCCGACCAAAATAGATAAAGAGGTGGTTATCGAATACCTGGTTACTTTGAATGAATTCAAGTCTTCAGGGCTGGATGGATTACACTCTAAATAAGGTACAGAAAGAACTCACTGAAATACTCTCAGAACCTTTGCCTCCAGTCTTCTGGCACCTCACTTCTTTTCCAAGAGTTCTCAAAGATAGTTGACAGACAAACATTGCCCCTATCTTTAAATAAGGGGGAAAGGAGGGTCTGTGAAATTATAGACCAGTCAGCCTGACTTCAGTACCTGGAAGATACTAGAGCAGACTATAAAACAATCACTCTGTAACTACATTGAGGACAATGCAGTGATTACTCGTAGCCAGCACAGATTTGTCTGGAACAAGTCATATGGGACTAATCTTGTCTCCGTCTTTGATAGAGTAACTAGTTTAGTGGGAAAAGGAAATGCTATGGACATAAAATATATTGATTTCAGCAAAGCATTTGACAAATTTTCATGAGATCCTCACTGACAAGCTTGCACAGTGTGGACTCACAACAAGGTGGACTCACGGCTGGTTGAAGAACCGTACTCAGAGAGTGCTCATCAATGGCTCATCCTCAAATTGGAGGGAGGTATCAAGTGGGGTCCCACAGGGTTCTGTTCTGGGTCCACTGCTATTCAACATCTTTATTAATGACTTGGATGAAGGGGTGTAGGGAATACTTATCAAGTCTGCAGATGACCCAAAACTGAGAGGCTAACACCTTGGAAAATAGAATTAGAATTAAAAACAATATTAATAGGTTGGAAATCTGGGCTGAAAATAACGACATGAAATTCAACCAAGATATGTGTAAAGTTCTGCTTTTAGGGAAGAAATACAAAATGAACACATATAAGATTGGGGTTACCTGGCTTGGTGGCAGCACATGTGAAAAGAATCGAGGGACTGTGGTTGATAACCAGCTGAACATGAATCAGCAATGTGATGTGGTTGCAAAAAAGACTAATGAAATTTAGACTGCATTAACCGAAGCATTATCTCAAAGTCAGCGGAAATAATAATTCTACTCTATTCAGAACTGGTCAGACCCCATCTGGAATATTGTATCCAGTTTTGGGTGCCTCAGTTTAAGGACACTGACAAACTGAAGAAGGTTCAGAGGAGGGCAACAAAGGGCATCTTTAGACATAACAAAGATCAGGTGTCAAAACCCCTAAGCATGTATTTGACCATTGTTTGTAAGCACCATAACAATCCCAACACCAATTTTGGCGCCTGTTGAACATGCGACGAGAGCACCTTGCATCTCAAGGACAATTTGCATGTTCTGGCTGAACATGTGGCCAACGTTGTGTCTAATGATGTAGCGTGGTGTGTTAGTAGGTACAACAGAGGAAATGAGGCGGCAGAACTTGCGTTCTGAGACCAGATGGTGAGCAAAACAACAATTTGCCCCAAGGTGGACTGTGTGTCTAAGCAGTGCCACATAGTGAACACAAGGCCAAATCGGTGTTCATATCAAGGTGAAAACACATGTTCAGACACCCACTGACGTTATGTTTAAAGACACCTAAAAATGATAACGGATGTGAAAAGGAAGTCTTATGAGGAAAGGTTGAAGGAACTAGGTATGTTTAGTCTAGCAAAGAGAAGACTAAGGGAAGACATGATAGCAGTCTTCAGATATCTAAAGGGCTACCACCCAGAAGATGACAAGGAACTGTTCTGCATACAGAGAGCAGGACTAGAAATAATGTGCTCAAGTTATAGGAAGGTAGATTTTGGTTACATGTTAGGAAAAACTCCTTAATGGTAAGAGCTGCTGGTCAATGGAACAAGTTGCCTAAGGAGATTGTAGGCTCTCATTGCTGAAGAGAGTCTGGACAGCCCATCTGTCAGGGATGTTGTAGCTGTAATTATTCTGCATGAAAGCAGGGGTTGGACTAGATGACCCAGGAGATGCCTTTCAGCTCTAAGATTCTATGATTACCCATGCCTGGGGTGGGTGAACGTGTATTGCTTTTCTGCATGAGGAAGGAGGGCTGGAAGTGCTCAAATGCAGCTGGAAAGGGCTGAGTGCTGCCGGAGGCTCCATGGCCTTTTGTACTGCCTCCAGCTAAGGCTCAGAACTTATTCATGTGGACCAATGTCGGCAGCAGCTGGGGAAAGGGGGACTGCTATGTAGATGGTAATCTAGTTGCATTGATCTGCTACTACCCAATTGCCCACCCCAGACTGACCTCCGTCTTGCTACTGGTTTGAATATTATCTCTTGGATTTAATTTATGAGGAACGTGCCAGTCTGCAATGATGTTCCTCGGCTTTCTCTGTCCAGTTCCACAGAGTCCCTTAGTAGGAAATAAAGATATGGCTGGCTAGGGTTACCACCCCTCCAGGCTAGGGTTACCACCCCTCCCTGCTCCCATGGGAGCAGGGCCACATCAGAGAGGGGATGGGCAAAAAGTGTCTCTACGCCCTTCTGATGTGGCCCCGCTCCCTTTGGAGTGTCATGACATCACAGTGCATCAAAGGGGGTGTGGCCACATTAGAAAAGAGCAGGAGAGTCCCCTCATATAGAGATTTATCTTTATGCCTCGCTCATTTCCCCCACCCCCCTGTCTGCCCCTCTCCATTCCTCACCACCATCCTGCCCCTGTTCAACAACAATAGAAAGCTGTGCTGTGGAGGGGAGCTATAGAGGGAGTCCCTTATGAATCTACTGAGTAGTGTAGCTCCCTCTGACTCCATAAAGGGTGTGCATAGGGCGGGGAGATAATAAACAAACAGTGCAGTTAATGTAGGTCCTACATAAACAAACACAGGGTGATTTCAGACGTTACGGGCCTCCCTTTTACCACAGTCAATCCCCTGTGGTGGAGGAGGGCCCGTAACGTCTGAAGGGGTTCCCACCAGAGGTTCACCCCCGTGAACCTCCGGCGGGAATCTGACTAACCACCATTCTGGAGGGGAGGCCGGCCTCACCTCCGGAATGGTGGTTAGCTGGACCACAGTCCAGAAATGGCGGAGAGAAACATCTATTACCTCCGCTGAGTCCGGAGTATGGTCCCGGCCACGATCCGGGATTGGGCGCAGCAGCCAGACTGGCTGCTGCGCCCGCCCGTCTCCAGGAGGGTGGGTGGCTGGGGGAGCCCGTCCGCTCCCCGATCCCCGAGCAGAATCAGGTCGGCACGTCTAAAGGATGGATGGCCTGATTCCTGTCCGGGATCCGAAATGGATCCCGGACCGTGGCAACGAGGGAGGCCAGCACGTCTGAAATCACCCACGGGCTTCTAGTTTACATGTAAAGACCAGACGGATCACTTTCCTAAAGATAACCAACAGCCTTTCTGGAGAACTGACCAGTCAGTTGGGATGGGTGCCTCCTAAGAACTCTGAAACTTTAAGGCTGCTTTTAAACGAGGAGCGCTGAAGCGCCTCCTCAATGCCGCATTAAAGCAAAGTCGCCGGAAGTGACGTTCTCCCCGTTGCTGGCGGCAGCTGGAGACACGGGGCTTTGGAGCAGCGCGTTCTTAAGACTTCAATTATCAGGCTTAAGAATGCGCCGCTCCAAAGCCCCATGTCTCCAGCTGCCGCCGGCAACGGGGAGAACGTCACTTCCGGCGGCTTTGCTTTAATGCGGCATTGAGGAGGCGCTTCAGCGCTCCTCGTTTAAAAGCAGCCTAATTAGAGTGTATAATAACTGAGCTAGGGATTTGGGTGCAAAAATGAGGGAGGGTCTAAGGAGACACCCCCCCCCTCCCTGTGTCTAGAGGACAGGGAATGATCTCCTCAATTTTGGTCCCTGTGACTGCAAATTAAGAAGTGGGCTGTCCCTTGTACCACTCTGATCCCCTCTGGCAGAGCAGGGCGTAGGGCTACTGGGGCAATAAAGGGACTGCCACCCTTCCTCCCGAGTCCCTTCACTTTGCACTGTTGTAACTCCACGTGGCTATGGGCCTCTTTTCCATAAAGTTCAGAGGTTTCTATGCTTGTGCATGTGGCAAGGATTGGGGGGGGGGGAGAACAGCATGCTGCATCTCAGGGGAAATTCAGCCTGATTGTCTTGAGACACCAGCTGTCGAGATTAGCAGCCAAAGCAGCCAGAGAAGTGGCCTCTCTAGCAGCTGGAGAGGAGCCAAGCTGGGAAATGATTTCTAGAGACAGTGCTGCCGAGCCCTGCAGACAGGCCGGGCCACTACTGCACCGAGGTGAGTGCTTCTCCAGGCGCCTGGCTCTCAGTCAGGTATTTTACTAGTGGAGTGTGAGCTCGGGAGAGGCTGGAAACAGGCGGAGCAGTCGCTTGTCTGTCTGGCCTCTCTCTGCCCTACAGCCGTAGTGCCTTAGAGGCTAGTTCAGATCTTCAGAGACCGGCTTAGACAGATGGGAAGACAATTCTGGGCCAGAGCAGCTGGCTCAGCCATGGTGAAGTGAATCGCAGCACAGAGTAGCCCAGGGTATCTGTTCCCCATCCAGGTGTCCTTTATTTTTAAGGGAACGCCCCTTATTTCAGAACCCCACATCTCCATTGACCATAATGGGCATCATCCTTTATTTCTATAATGGACATCCCTTATTCCAAATACCACGGGGGTTCCTTATTTCAGTATCCCTCAGGCTCAGCTTGTTTTTGAAATTTTGATCTGGAGCACTAGCTCCCTGCAAAGCTACGAGTAGAGGGCCAATTTTGCTCCCCACCTGGAGCAGCTTTCCCCTACAGGTCACGAGGCCCTTTGTTACGTGCCAGCTAAACGCAAGTACCACCGACCAGGCCCTCAGCGGGTGTAAACTGGCATAGCTTCACCACAGTCAGTGGTGCTCTTCTTATATTTACCACTGCCAGCAGAAGCACAGGCCCCACATAGCCCCCTACCATCCAGGAGACGGAGGGGACTCAGGCGCTTGCACACGAGACAGGGTGGGGTGGGGAACTGCTGTGAGCCAAAATCACGCCGGGGGATCACGTGAAGCTCCGCTCGTGTGCAGCGGTGTTTTAGCCTTTCTGCATTTCTGCTGTAATTCCAGTGATTTTCACTGGATTTTCAGCCCTGTCTCCCATCACTGAAATCATGACAGAAATGGGCTAATCACATCAAAAACCCTGCACATGCAAGTGGAACTTTACATGATCTCCCTGATGTGATTTTGGCTCACAGCAGTCCCTCCACGTCCCCCCACCCCCCATGTGCAAGCAGCCTGACAGTTAGTTAGGAAGTCCCTGCTAGCATGAGCTCCCCATTTGTTTGGCAAACGAAATAAGACAATTCTCAACTCTCTCAAAATCACAGTACAGTATCTGTGCTTTGACTATGCCTAGTACTTGCTTTTCTAATGCTCCCTTTATCCTGAGCTTTCATAGAGGAAGGATTATGGTGAACAAGAACATTTGATCCATTTCCACTGCCCTTTGTCCATTCTCTTGGCATTTTCTACTGCCCTCAGTCCTAGTAGTCTGTTCATCAGGAGAAGCAGCAACTGGAAAAAGATGGGGCATGAGGGGAGACTAGAAGTATATGAAAAATATTTTTGTTGTCCCATAGTGATAAATCTTACCTTTACAGACAACAAACACAATTATTAGGTTTCTCTCTCTCTCTCTCTCTCTCACACACACACACACACACACACGTGCCTTTTTCTCTTCAGCTAAATTCAAGCTCCTTTAGCTAACAGCAGTTGCTTGTGTCTTTAACACCCCTGCGAGTCGGCTTCTAGAGGGTGCTTTTGCATCCTTTCTCCTACGCAAACAAGGCCTGATTCTCTATCACTTTGCATTTCTGTTGTCATTCCCACCCATGCAAATGGATGCAGAAAAATACTACTTCTTTTGCACAAATGGAATTGATGACATATAGGGGTTGCCTGCTGCTTGCCTTCTCTGAAACTTTGTCCTGATAAGAGGCAGGGCCATTCTGAAAAGGGGTGAAGCAAAGGAACTCCTCCACCCCCTGCTGACATGGCAATGTCCCCTTTGGAATGTTGTGACATCACGACGCTCTGAAGGAGACGGAGCTGTATTAGAAAAGGGGAGGGGCAAAAGAACTCTGCCCATTTCCAATGTGGCTACACCATGTCCCTCTGAATAAATTTTCCCTGAGCTATCCAGGGAAATTGGGCCTTCACCTGAACCTGGAGATGGCATGTGAGAACCCAGAGGCTTCAAGTTAAACCCTAATGACACAAAGTGCAAGTCAATGGGGGAGTGGGAAGATTATCAGGATCAACCAGAGGGAAATGAGAATGGCCCTTGGGCAAGACCCAGGATAAGTTAAACCAGTTCTGGTGGATCTAGAATTTGAGGTCAACAAAGGTCTCACGATGCCTCTTTTGCCCCACATTTGTGGGTCTCACGGAAAGGTGGCCCCATTAGCAGCACAGCAGCCCTTCATGCTGAGTGCAGTGCTGAATCAGAATCTTTAGCACAGCACCCATGTGCCGCTGAACTTTCTCATGATGCCTCCCCTGGAACTCAGCACCTTGTATTCTCTCCTTGCCCCACACTGACAGAGCCTGACCTTGCTCGTTTATTAGACCTGGCAGCAGCACGGCAGTGGCAGGGTTGTTGGACACCCCTGTTCCTCCTCAGGGGACAGACAGCCATCCCTTCCTGCACCAAAACAGTATGCTCCAAACATCGCATCTGAGCCTGCTTAGTCAGCAGAAATCCATTTTGATTGTGTCAATGCACTTTCTGGTTTAACTCCCTCACGTGGGAGGGAAGTCACCGTGCCTTCTGCCTCCCCTGCCTTGCCAGAGAGGGGATGCATCATGAAGAAGCTCAGTGCTGCACGGGAGAGCGAGTCAGTGTTTCTCCACCTGGTTCTCATGCAGTCATTCCTCCGAATAACTATCCCTGGCACCATATCATCAGCCAAGCTGCTCCACTAGCTCATGAAACAGAGGGCTCCTTCACAAACCTGAAACCCCAAAGACCTTGGATAACAGGACTATATAAAGTGTATAAGGCAGGTATGAGGTCTCCACCATTGGCTCAGTGATGCCCAGGGACTGACTGAAGAGTATCAGTCAGTGACTGCTGCGTGGTACAAGCTCGGAGTACAGACCTTTTAGCCCAGGGGTGGGAACCTTCTCCCCGCCACAAGCCACATGAAAACACGTTTGCAAGCTCTGCAGGCTGAAGACGTCTGCAGGGAGGGAGAGCAAGGGAGGGGGCCCCGCTGGAACACTGGGAGGTGGGGTGGGAGAGGGAAAAGGGCCCTGCCAAAATGCTCTGAAGAGGAGCAGGGCCCCAGCAGAGTACTCTTCAGCCTGCCTGAGAGAGTGCTTGCATCCTCTGGGCCAGGTAACAAAGGGAGGGCAGGCTGCATTAAAGGGGAGGCAGGGGAAGCTGCACAGACCAGATGGAAGGGGGAAATTGGCCATAAGTGTTTTACAATCTGCAGGTTCTCTACCCCTAGCCCGTAAGTCTCAGTGTAATGGGTGAAGGTCTGGGTAGTCTCAGCTAAGTTCTAGCATTATAATGTGATGACGGCCATATTCTGGAAAACTGCAGTGACTTTAACAAGTACTAACTTGCCACCAGGAAGCCTTTCCAGCTTCCTGGCTCCCACATGCCGAGCCCCAGTCCCACCCCGTGACCCCAGGCTGTCTCCAGTACCTGTACTCGGGCCTCGGTGAGATCTGTCCTCATGGCTAGCTGCTCCCTGGCGTAGACATCTGGGTAGTGGGTCTTCTGGAAGACTTTCTCCAGCTCCTCCAATTGGTAACTGGTGAAGGTGGTGCGGTTCCGCCTCTTCTTGCCCTTGTTGCTCTCTGAATCAGCTTTGTCCATTGGGCTGGGGAGGTCAGTACTGGCCCTGTCTTGGGACACTTTCACCCCGGTCTCTTTCACGCTGAGGTAGCTGCCGTCCATTCCTGTGGGGTCGGCGCCTGGCTGTATCTCCGACTCTCCCAAGGAAGTCTCTTTGCCTATGTATGTTGGAAGCGGGGGTTGGGGGGGAGGGGGGAGAAGGAGGGAAACAAAAGAACAGAAAGCTCAAGATGAATTCTTCAGTCTGAAGTTCTGAACAGCATTCACACCAATGGGGAAAAGAGAAAGGCCAGTTGGGGAGGAGTAGGGATGAGATGGGTATGGAGGGGTAAAGGAGAAAGAAAGAGGCTGTTTTCAGAAGAGCATAATACCGGTATATTCCCTATAAATTCAAACTGAAGGTGATCGACTGAACAGCCATACAAGTATAAATAGTTCTGCTTCCAGGCTGAATCCTGGTTAAATACAGGTATAGTTCAACCTGGATGTAAAGGTTTTTTATCTATATCTGTTTCAAATAATGTTGGTAGTAGAGACAAAATAGCAAAGTGATATTGTTTATTGGACTAAATAATGGCCCTTTTTACATGGACGGGAGAAGATGGGTGTTTTGGTGTGGTGGGTGGAGGTGTGTGTGTGTCCCTTTACACAGACACACACCTCCACCCATCTTCACCCACCGATTTTCTGGAGGGCTCCGTAGGTGGAGGGGTGATGCGCAGGAGCATGCATGTCCCCCCATCCCGCTCAGTGTTCACACTGATGAACGGACACCTATCCCCTCACTCACCACTGGCCGTTTATATGGACACACACACACCGCTCGAACATTAAGCAGGGTGGGTGTGTGGGTGTGTGTGTAAAAAGGGCCATTCTTTAGCCCAATAAACGATATCACCATGCTATTTTGTCTCTACCACCAACATTATTTGAAACAGATATAGATAAAAACCTTTAAATCCAGGTTGAACTATACCTGTATTTAACCAGGAGTCAGCCTGGAAGCAGAACTATTTATCCTGGTATGCCAATGTTGGCATAACAATTGTGTGAACACCTAAACCGATATTAAGCCCCTAGACCATAGAGATTTGTAGGTAGAATTAACCCCTCTACCCATCCGCTCCAGGGACAGCGGATGACTGGCAACAAGGATGTTGTGAGGAGAGGGATTCAAAGCTGCGCAGTGCGCAACAGCCAGGAAAGGCACCCAGGCAGGAAGCAGACTAGGACTCAGGGACTCTGTTCCCTGATTTTTCTCCTTTTATTTTAGATTGATTAAAGATCATTTTTTCTCATTCCTTTATCTGTTTTTTAAACTGAGTGGGCTGCATCTAGGCAGCTGTCTACTGCCCAGGCTCTGCCTCCTCCCCACTCTCTGAGCCTCAGCAAGGCAGGAGCCCTGCAAGGCACGCTCTCCCTCCCCCACTCATGGAGTCTCGGGAGTGGATTGAGCAGCACCCATGCTGCCTGAGAGTCTCCTCTCCTGGCCAGGCTTAGAGACCAGAACTGGCACTCTCCCCCTCCCAAAGGGACTCTGGAGATCTGTGCCAGCTTACAGCTGCTGCTGCGTTTCAGGCAGAGACACCCACAAGCCGCTTATAAAGAGCCACAAGCCAGGAGCAGGTAAACAGGATGATAATCCCACACACCCCGCCTCTGACCTCTCAGATCTCCCTCTGCAACAGGAGCAGCAGAGCCATGCCTACCTCCATAATGGGAGCATCAGGAGGGGAAATGAAATTCAGCTGCAGTGAGCTATGGGACTGATGGAGTCCTCCTTGCGACCAAGCGTCCAGACAGCCATACCAGTTTAATGATTTATATCGGCATGACCGTGATTGTCTGAACACTTAATCCTGATTAAAGCCACACGACTACAATGCCAGTTTCCTAAATAATGCTGGCATGGAAGCATTCATCTAAAAACAGCCAATGATGGGGTGCGGGGAAGAAATGAAGTCCCTAGGAGAATAGTACTTCAAGAAAGGAAAAAGACAGGGCCATGAGACTCGGTTCACATATAGAAAATGGGAAGTAGCTGGATACCTATGGAGAGGGTTCTCACTCATTTAATTTTATTTATTTATTTTATTTTATTTTACCATATTTGTATCCCGCTCTTCGTACCTCACGGTAGCCCAGAGTGGCTAACAATAACAAAATACAATATAAAAATATAATATAAAACAATTATAATATAAAACAATTAAAGACTTGAGGAAGTTTAGCAATGGATTAATTTGTGTTTAATTGTAGCTCATGTCTGTGACATTAATGACTGAGCCAAGATGGAACCTGTAGGGAGAAAAAAGGTTAAGCAATACCCACCCTGGGGCAAAAGCAGGTCTGAGTTTGCTGCGCTGCACTGTGGGGCTTTGGAAAGTTCTAAAAACTCCACTCATCCAGGCAGACTCCAAACAATATTTATCTGGGCCCAGGGAAAATTCATAAGATAAGCTTCCATCCCACACATTTTCTGCAGGACCAGCTTACTGTCTCTGGAATATCAAGTCTCAGCCACTCTAGGCATCCTGGAGGACCAGCTCACTGTTTGGACCGTTGCTTCTGTTCTAATGCGGCTTCTGATTGGCTCAGCAAATCTCCAAGATCGAAAGATATAAATAACATCTACAATTTAACATGAAAAATTTCTCCTAGTGATGACTTGTGGGCTCCTTGGACTGTACCCATCTCCTCCCCTCTTACTTAATTGTAATGCTTTTTAATGTTCTGATTTTTAGGATGTCGGTTCAAAATGGATTGAAGCAATAACAATCACCATAGATGTGTGCACGGCACTCCCACTCTACACGCACTATAGAAGCATAGACAGTAGTAAGAGAGGTAAAGGCCTACCTGCCATTGCTAACAGCTGAAAAAGTTGATCCATAAAATAAGTAACCTCTAATCTGCTGCCTTCGAGGCAAGCAGATCATCTAAACTGAACAACAAAAGCCATCTCAAAGCCAAAACCTTTGAGAGGTTTCCATAAGTGGACAGATCTGTATAGGAGTATGTATAATATTTGAATTTATACACTGTCCTTCACACAGTGGCTCAGGGTAGCTTACAATCCATAAAAACAAAATAGTAATGACAATAAAATAATAAAATGCATCCAATAAAAACTCCCACCCTCCCTCCAGCAGCCCTCAACCCCACCCAAAACCTCCAACCAACCCCTATCCCTGCCTGCTAAATGCTTTTTCAAATAAAAAACGTTTGCACCGCCTCTGGAAGATGCTGAGGCAGGCTCAAGCAAACCGCCTGGGGAAGGGAGTCCCACAAAACTTAACCGAGAATGCCCTCCTGTGCACCCCCCGCCTGAGAACAAGGGTAGCAGATCATGCAGCTGGAACCTGTAAGAGGGAGCTCCTGGCCAACCACAATGCAACATGGGAGGACAGGCGGCCTCTCAGATATATATTACTTTTTACTTTCCTGAGAAAGGGCCCTGTTCTAGGGTTGTAGGCAGGTTGGAATGAATCCTGGTGCAGCAGATGGAACCCCAGGAGTCCCTGACCTCTGTTCCAGCGCCAAAGGATGTGGCCGTGCCAGAGAGTGTAGGCCCCAGTGCAGCTGCATCCTCTGTCCCTTGTATAGCTGCACCCATGCTCTGGCGTGGTTTAAATGCTTGTATACTCTCCGCAACGGACGTTGGTCTACTAAAGGATATCATCTAACTACTTTGTCTCCATTTCTTAAATTTGGGATGAACATGGCAACCAAGCTCTCGTCTAGTCTTAAACGCACATGGCATTCTTTGTCAGTTTCTGTTCCCAGGCGTCATAGCCTATCTCTGTCAGCTGTTAAACAGCAGCTGTTCATCCCCAGCAGTAGCTGCATTTCAGCAATAGGGGAAAGGATTCCTATGTGGTTAAAGCTTTGGGACCGTAGATGCTATGTATAAACGTGATCATTGGAAGGTGCCAAATTCCAGCCCTGGCTCTCCTAGCAAGCCCCTCTGTCATTTTGGCAAGTCATTTAACCTGTCTTTGACTCATTTTCTACATCTGTAAAATAGGGACACCAGAATGTTTGCTGGCTTTTGTGCAGATGCTTCAGGTTTAATCAGTCAATGCCTATAAAACTCGGTGAACACCAGCCGTGCTGTGGAAGTGCTCTGTGACATCTTTACGTACACCCTTGTACGTGAAATGAAAAGCAGGGCAGGTATAATTCCTGTTTGGTTGGCTAGAAATGCTAGGCTCATCCACGGGACTCTGTAAAGAAATAAACCCTGTGAATGTCGGAGAGAATATTGCTTCTGATTGGCCTCTTCAATAGGTGCGCAGATCCAATCCAATATTTCCTTTCGTTATTATTATTATTATTATTATAAACATTTATATAGCGCCAGTCGTGTGACCTGGTGCTGTACAGAACATAGAATTAGACGCGGTCCCTGCCTGTGACAGGTTTGTCTTTTACAATCTAAAAGACAAAGGGGGGGTGGGGGGGAGACAGGGAGAGGGGACAGTGGGAGAGACAGGGGAGAAGACAAACAAACATTCAAGCGGATGCGAAATCTCAGGAGCGTATGCTTGGCTTGGTTACAAAGAGGTTGGTAGCAGCAGTCAGCAGAGAAGGGCAGACAGTGAGTGTACGGGGAAAAACTAACAGGCATTGGGAAAGGCAGCCTATGTTACACGTAGGTGGTTATTTCTAGTTCATTTATGGGGGGAATGCTAGAGTGTCGATTCAGCCTAGCTGTGTTGACAGCCCCCGCTTGACACACTAGGTGTGAATGTCTACATGCTCATTTACACCCTGTCATATCTTATTGGTTAATTGATGCAGAGCAGATTTGTGTGACCACGTCACCGTGTTGGGCAGCACTCAGACCCTGCAGACCCTTGTTGCATTGCAGGTCCTTATGTCACACGTAGGTTGTTATTTCTAGTTCATTTATGGGTCCCATGTAGTGAGGGCCCTCTGCTGAATTGTCACAGGCCCTCCACAGGCTGCGGTTCCCCATGTCTGAGACTCTGTAGGACCATGATTGATACCAGCGCTTCTCACACTCATGTCGTTATTTTTCAAGTTTGTTTGTGGACCTCATGTATTGAGGGCCCTTGTGGGGTCCCCATCACATGGGGCCCTGTGTTATTTATTTATTTAAAAAAATTAATACCCTACGCAGCTCCCCTTCAGGCAGCTCGGGGCAGCTTACAATAAAATCGTGTAAATATAAAATAGCATAATTTACAATAAAATCATATAAATATAAAACAACATTCCCACCCAACTTAAAAATATAACAAAACACAAAACTTTCCCATAACTCCCTCCCCGCCACATAACCACCTGCAACCGTCCCTTCCACCAAATGCCTGGCGGAACAGCCAGGTCTTACACAAGTGACAAACGGTCAAGAGGTCTGGGGCCAGGTGGGCCTCCTCTGGGAGGGAGTTCCACAGCCGATGTATGGCTGCTGAGAACACCTTCTCCATAGTGGCCCCCTGATTGACTTGGTGGACCTCCAGGAAGGCACCCCCCAGCAGACCGCAGGGGTCGATCCAGGACCCAGGGAGTGAGGCGATCCCGCAGATAGCTCGGGCCAAGGCCGTGTAGGGCTTTAAAGGCAAGAACCAACACCTTGAACTGAGCCCGGAAAAAAATAGGCAGCCAGTGCAGAAGATGGAGCACCGGTGTAATGTGCTCCCAGCGACCCGACCCCGTAAGGAGCTGGACCACTGCATTCTGCACCAGCTGTAGCCTCTGGACGGTCACCAAGGGTAACCCCACGTAGAGCACGTTGCAGTAGTCCAGCCTCGAGGTAACAAAAGCATGAATGATGGTGGTCAGGTCAGAGTCTGAGAGGTAAGGCCGAAGCCCAGATGTAACTGTTGGAAAGCTCCCCTTGCCACCGCCTCCACCTGAACATCCAAGCGGAGCCGGGAATCAAGGAGCACCCCCAGACTCCACACCTTGGAGACCAGCGGAGGGCAAACCCCATCAATAATGGGAGATGTCACACCCGCCGCTCTCCCCACCAGCATTACCTCCATCTTGTCAGGATTCAGCTTCAGTCGGCTCTGCCTCATCCAGTCCCCCACAGCTGCCAAACACTGGGAAAGCACAGAGACTGCTGGGCCTGGGTCTGAAGAAAACTAGAGGTAGAGCTGAGTGGCATCAGCATATTGATGTCAACTCACTCTGCACCATCTCTCAACCTCACCCAATGGCTGCATGTACACATTGAACAGGAGCGGGGACAGAATGAAACCTTGCGGGACACCACACGAGAGGTCATGGCAGAATGGAACCTTGTAGGACACCACACAAGAGGTTATTTCATTATTGTGGATCCAGCCCTGCATTCAGTTCTCCTTTAAGGAACAGCTTGGTTTTAAGCCTGGTGACAGGCTCAGAGCTCTCACGCCTCGGTGTGATCCAGGGTTTAGCACATCACCTACACAGTCTGCTGTATTAGTCATCTCATTGCACCAGGGCCTGATAAAAAAACCCACCACCACAGGTGGCAACCCTAGGGCCTGAGCAGCTGTCTTTTAACTGTCCCTTTCACTACAATCCCTCTGTTGTTGTGAGGGATTTGACAATTCACTCTCATTTGACCACATCCTAAACTCAGTGACTTCTATACTCTCTTGGATTATTACCCTTGGAAGGGCCTGTGTTAGGGATGCCAAAGCTTGGCTCAGTTGAGGGCCACACAGGCATTATTCCTGGAGGCCAGAAGCTGCATCAAACTGACATCAAATGGAGCTGATTGCTGCTCTCATTTCGTTAATATGACATGAAGCAACTTCAGGTTCCAGTATTCAGTGATCTAAATTGCCCAATCCAAGATGCATTCTGGGATCTGAAACCTCCATCGTGGGGCATCCCTCTGTATTGAAGAGTGGGAGCATTGTCAAATTCTGTCAATCCCATAATGACCTCTGGAAGCCTGGCAAAGGTGTGGGTTCTGCAGGCCTTTGAGAAGTGAAAGAGTTTCACAAAATGTGTTTTGACAAGACTGAGGACCATGGAGCAGGAACTGGTTAAGGAGGCCCAGCTTGGGTGGCAGGGCCAGCCTTAAAGTTTTCAAGGCACAGGTCAAAAATAAAATTCCCTGTCCCATACAGGGGCCATACAGGTGGTTGTTTTGAAGGGCCCACTGGGAAGGAGTGGGAGCGCCACACCCTGTCCTGGTGAAAATGGGGGCCACTGTGGATAGGGTTGCGAGATATGCATATTTTAAAGTAATACTTATGAAAAATACATGTTGCAGGGCCTGCATTGGCAGCTTAGGCACCAATGCAGGACCTGCAACCTATATTTTTCATAACAGGTACTTTAAAAATTGTATATTTGGCAACCCTAACTGTGGGGCCCCCAGAAGTAGAGAAAAAAATCAGGGTCTAGGGTGGTTTGCCAGTAAAGCTGGCCCTGTCAGGTGGTATCACTCTCACTTGTCCACATCCTGAACTCAGTGACTAATGTAATGCCCATACCCTCCAATAGTGCTTTTTTACCCAGTACATTAAAGGGTTTTGCTATAAGAACATAAGAAGTGCCATACTGGATCAGACCAATGGTCCATCAAGCCCAGCACCTGTCTCAACAGTGGCCAGACATGGTTGCTTGAAGAAGTACCCAACAGGTCACTATGGGGCGATCCATTCCCTGATGTTCACTCCCAGCTCCCGACAGTAAGAGGTTAAATTCCCCAAACCTACCTGGCTAATAGCTGCTAACGGATCTATCCTCCAGAAACTTGTCTAATCCTTTCTTAAACCCAGTTATGCTACTGGCCTTGACCACATCTTCTGGCAACGAATTCCACAACTGAATTGTGTGCTGAGTGAAAGACTACCTTTTTATTTGTTTTAAATCTGCTACCCGTCAACTTCATGGAGTGTCCCCTAGTCCTAGTATTATCTGGGATGGTAAATAACCATTCCCTATTAACGTGTTCCGCACCACTCATGATTTTATAAATTTCTATCATATTCCCTC
>QEPC01013204.1:771820-785807 GCA_003113815.1 Sphenodon punctatus | reverse complement strand
CTACTGGCCTTGACCACATCTTCTGGCAACGAATTCCACAACTGAATTGTGTGCTGAGTGAAAGACTACCTTTTTATTTGTTTTAAATCTGCTACCCGTCAACTTCATGGAGTGTCCCCTAGTCCTAGTATTATCTGGGATGGTAAATAACCATTCCCTATTAACGTGTTCCGCACCACTCATGATTTTATAAATTTCTATCATATTCCCTCAAAGTCGTCTCTTCTCCAAGATGAAGAGCCCCAACCTATCCAGCCTCTCTTCATAGGGGAGTCATTCCATACCCCTTATTTTTATCTTCTCTGTACCTTTTCTAATTCAACAATAGCTTTTTGAGATGGGTCGACCAGAACTGCACACGATATTCAAGGTGCAGTCGCACCATAGACTTACTTATATAGAGGCATTATGATATTTTCAGTTTTATTCTCTACCCTTTACTAATAATTGCTAACATTCTGTTTGCTTTTTGATGGTCGCGGCACACTGAGCTGAGGATTTCAATGTATTGTCCACAATGACACCTAACTTAGAACCCAGCATTGTGTACATAAAGTTTGGATTGTTTTTCCCTATATGCATCACTTTGCATTTGTCCACATTAGATTTCATCTGCCATTTAGATGCCCAGTCACCCAGCCTCACAAGATCCCCTTGCAATTCTTCACAGTCTGCTCATGTTTTAACTACCTTGAATCACTTGGTATCATCTGCAAATTTGATCATCTCACTCCTTACTCCCCTTTCCAGATCATTAATGAATACATTAAACAACCAGTCTCAGTACAGATCCCTAGGGCATTCCACCATTTATTTCTCTCCATTGTGAAAACTGACCATTTAGTCCTACTCTTTGCTTCCTATCCTTCAGCCAGTTACCAATCCACAATAGGACACTGCCTCCTGTGCCATTACTTTTTAATTTTTTCAAGAGATTCACATGAGGGACTCTAGCCATAAATGACACAAACTCTTTAGTACAGGCGTATCAATTTTATCATGGAATATAGCAGGATGGAGGAATAAAGAGGAAGATCCCATCCTTATAGATTTTTAAAGTTCGTATAGATGTCTTTGCCTCCAAGAAACCTGGTTAACCAAAAATGTTCTTGTTGAGGGATACAAAGTCTTTATTACATCTGCAGAGGTTTTAGCTGGAATCTCAAGCAACCGACCAAGTGGTGGCCTTGCTCTTCTTATTGATACATCCTTAAATGCAGTGGTGACCCCTTTAGGTGAGCATCCCCCCTTTTTTTCAGCATGGAGAATAGTTTTCTCCACTAAATTTGAACCTATAATAATAATTAATGTATATATATATACCCCCAATGAACTCCCCTCACTATAAGGAAGAAGTTTGTAGTCATCTAGAACGTACCGTAGTGGAAATAAGGGGCACATATCCAGAAGTGGGGTTATTGATTGCAGGAGATTTCAATGCTCGTTGGGGAACTTTATCCCTTGTTGAAAGAGGGATAACACTTGATAACCAAATACCTGCAGTGATTATGCGGAGGAGAATATCTCGAGATCCAGTTACGAACAGAACTGGTTTGTTTCTCAAAAATTTTGTTGAGGCATCCGACCTTTTATTATTAAATGGATCACTTCCCGGGGATCGGATGGGTGATTACACCTATGCATCCCATCTTGGTAGGAGCACCAGAGATGATATGATGGTTTCAGAATTGTTGTTCCCACATGTTTTAGATTTGATGGTGCTACCAGCCTCAGTCAGATCATTTCCCCTTACCTACTTGGATTAAGTTGACATCAGACCAAGGAAAAGATGCTCAAATAGAAACAGAAAGGGAGGTAGTTACAGCTAGAGTGGGGGTACAGATTAGGAGGGTTAGGTGGACACAGCAGACCCAGGAAGCTATGGAGGCCTTTCTGACGCCTCAACTGTTACAAAAAATTATGGAAAACTACCCAATTGATCATGGGAAGATTTTCCAGAGCTATGAGGATCTCATACTATCCTTGCATTCGCGCCTAACGATCTTGACAGAATACATCCAGGGGCGGCGAAAGTACAAGGGTTGGTATGATAGATCATGCAGTTTGGCTAAACGGACCCTGAATAATTTAGCCTGCAAGATGAAGAGTGATACCTCTAACATTTCTCTGAATGGAAAATTCCAGATAGCAAGGAGAGAATATAAAATGCTCCTAAGGGCAAAGAAAAAACAGTTTCAAGTGGCTTATTGGGCAGATCTTGAAACTGCGGCTGAGGAAGGGAACTCTTCAAAATTTTGGAATTTAATAAAATCGGCTTTGGCTGTAAGGGTTCCCAAAAAAGAAATACAAATCTCATCAGCACAGTGGGAAACATATTATAGTGTCATATTCTCCGGGACAATTTTAAGTGTGAGAAATCCAATATTATATTATTTTGAAACATTGGTACAGTGGGAGCCAGTCTCTCCAGCTGAGGTTAGCCTGCTGATTGCCCATCTAAAACCGAAAAAGGCACCAGGGATAGACTTCATACCAGCAGAACTTCTTAAGAGCAATACTGAATGGTGGAGCAGGGTCCTAGCAGCATGGTTTACAACTATAAATAAGACAGGAAAAATTCCCAAAGCTTGGACACGGAGTATAATTGTGCCAATATTTAAAAGAGGAGATCCAAAGGATCCAGCAAATTACCACCCTATAAGCTTGTTAAGTGTGGTTGGCAAGCTTTATGCTAAATATCTTTTGGGCAGGCTTCAAGGCTGGACTGTTAAAAAAAGACTCATTGGCAATTAATGGGCAGGATTTAGGAAAGGCACTTCAACTGTGGACCATATTTTTGTAATAGATCAAATAATTGCTAAATATGTACACCTAAGATCCAACTCCCACCTGTATATTAGTTTTGTAGATCTGAAATCTGCTTTTGACACAGTCAATAGAGAGAAATTAATTATGGTCAAAATTGTTGAATTATCAGATAGATCTTAGATTCCTATTCTACAGGCCCTTCATGTCAATACGACCCTGCAAGTAAGACTGAATGGACAAGACTCTCTTACGCGCTCTATAGAGGTAGAAAATGGAGTTAGGCAAGGATGCATTCTGGCTCCATTATTATTTAATCTTCATTATTATTTAATAAGTGATATGAAGGTTACCCTTGCAAATCAGGCACACCATCCCGTGAAATTGGGCAAGCAGGTAATCTCGACCCTTCTCTATGCAGATGATACGGCTCTAGTAGCTCATTCCCAGATAGGGCTGAGAAGGCTTATGATGGCCTTCTGCGCCTATTGCAGAACAGAGTTGTTATCAATAAACTATACCAAAACCAAGGTGCTGGTGGTAAGTAGAGGGACGAAACAACATAAATGGTCCATGGAGGGTAATGATATAGAACAGGTAAAACAATACAAATACCTTGGCGTAATAATATCCACTGTTCCCACATGGAATGCTCATTTTTGAATGGCGCGTGCAGCAGCTAGAGCAACAGGGCTAGAAATTGCTGGTTTTTACTGGTCTAAAGGGGGAAGACATTTCAAGTCCACCCTAAAACTGATAAACGTAAAACTGATTCCCCAATTACTATGGGGCACACGTTTGGAGTCTAGATATGTTATAGGACCTCGAGATTGAGCAAAATAGAATGCTCCGTCTAATTCTCCATTCTCCCAAAAGTACACCAGTATCTCTCCTTAGAGCAGAGACAGGAGTGATAGGGATCTCAGAAATGACTAAATTAGCTGCCTTGAAATTTTGGCTAAAGCTGAACCTACTTGAGTCAGGAGTGATAGCCCAACAAATTGTCCATGTAGCAATGGGCAAATGGACAGCTAAAGTGAAAGAAATTATTCACTTAATGGGATTTTCAATGGCCTATATCCTGGCCAGGCCTTTTTGTAGAGCCTGGACCGAAATTAAGACCCAATCAAGAGACCTGGAAATTCAGAAAACATGTGAACTAATTTCTGCTCAAAAAGCGTTGCAGCTATTCTCGGAATTTGTAATTCCAAATAAAGGAGCTCTATACTTGGCCAAATCAAAAATGACCAGGACCAGGGTGGCTTTAACTTTGGCCAGGTTTAACGTTTTCCCCTCAGCCTTTATTGAAGGAAGATAGAAGAGAATTCCGCATGCTGAGAGGGTTTGTAAACAGGGCTGCAGAGTTGAAAACCTGGCCCATATCCTCTTTGTTTGCCTAGTATATGATTTTTGGTGGCAATTGTATATTGCTCCTCATTTGCAAAGAGCAGACCAGACAGACAGGCAGAAGGAATTATATCTCCTTAGAGATAGAGATCCGGCTATCGCAATCAGTACTGCCAGATTCTTATTTCAGGTACTAGAATTTAAGAAAACCCAGTAATCCTAGTAATTTGATGCTTCATTGTATTGGATTTCTGTGCTTATGATTAAGGCAGCAAAAAGCCTGATGTGGAAGTTTCGTCTTTGCATTGTTATTTGCTTTTGTTTTATTTGCTTTGTTTTGTATCTGATGTAATTTGATTTGATTTACAATGGCCTATGGCTAAGTATATAATAAAATTGAAGTGAATTTTGGGGTGCATGCACACTGCACTCTGTGCTCCTGGCAGGGGTGTGGCACTTAACAATAATTTTAATCGCTCCAGCTATTTCTCTGTCTTTCCGTGCAATTTTTGTTCTCAAAAGTGTGTGTGTTTGGGGGAGGGGAAGGGAGGGATATGAGGAGTTTAAAACCCAGAGTGGCTCTCCTCTCCTCTGCTCCAGTGCGTATATATCAAGGCAGAACATGCTGGAGATCTTTAGTGCAGAAAGTTCCCTCCATCATTTCTGTTGGTTGTCTCCAAATTCCCTCCTACGTCAATGCCTTTCAGGTACCAAATCATCCAAAAGGAGAGACAGAAGACTCAGAGTCTGTGGCTCTAACATAGAGATTCTGAAGAAGAACCACAGCAAGGGGAATCGCACCATCTGCAGTTGGTGTCACAATCCCCCGTTGCTATCTGATACATTCTGCATGTCTTTGTTGATGTCTGAGATCACGAGATTATAAAGAAGTCTCACAATGGGGCTACACAGGTGCAAAGTTTGGAAAGCACTGCGTTAGTGACCTTAGTGCAGAACACTGTGGATTTGACACTCTTGGGGTGGCTGGGGCACTGTGATTATTTTGCAGCTTTGCTCCAGAGACAGAGGGAGGGATCATTTTTAGCATGGGATGAAGATGGTGCATAAAGGAAGCTGCACACTGGAGAGTGGGCAGTGATCTCCCCTAGACAGGGGGCATCTCTGGGAGGGAGGGCAGCTGCCTGCCTGTCTAGGGGGAAAGACTCTTGCATGAGAGGCAGTGTGAGTGCTTTTGTTGTGGTCTGTGGCAGCGTGGCAGCATTCAGGGAGTGGAGAGAGGCCAGGAGCTGAGGAGGCAGAGAGAGACATCAAAGCAAAAATGATGCTATCAAGGGCTCTGCCAACTGGACCCAGAGCTATGTGACTTGCTTCTACAGAGCTGGCAGCAGAGAGGACCGAGAACAATGGCTTGGAGAGGTGGCTGGTGCCATCTGCCAGCCCCTTTGCCCCACACGGATTCTTCCTCTGCTTGGTGGGTGCTGGGGGAGACACAGCAGTTAGCCATTGTTGGTAATGAAATAGCAATTCTGGGAGGGAGGCAAAAGCATATGCAAACCCAGGACAAAGTTCTTAGCCAGATCTAACTTCATTGACTGTTGAACATAAACTGCGGCTGGGAATGGAGCCCAGAACTTTCAGCAAAGATATTTATTGCCACTACAACAAAACAGCCCTTAGATAATATGCTGCACGCCGTTACGCAACTCTCTGGACAGTGCTTGAAGGCTGGCCCCAGCAGGGGGTGCTCTGGCTCCCTGACATCATTTTCCAAGCTGGACTTTGCCAGCCCAGCCTCATTGCCTTTCAAGTCCCTGCTCTCTTGCCCCTAATTAGTTGCTTCTCTTATTCTGCCTTCATTTTATGAGGCACGATTAACAAGAGGGCTCTTTTTGATGTGGGGGATTTTTTTCAGGCTTTAGCTTAAGAGCTGGCCCTGCCGTGCCTTGGTTTCTGATCAGAGGCCTAGTGGACCACCGGCAGGATGCTTCCAGGGCTGGAGACAAGTGAGATCTCCACTTGTCTGGGGCTTGAAGAGCTTTCAATAGGGAAGCTCGCTTCCTCCTTCCCACTTTGCCTCCTTTCGCCATGGTCCCCTCTGGCTCTCTCCTTTCTCCCCTTCCTTCCCTAGGCCTGGCCAAGATGATACATGGCATCTTAAAAAGAATGATGAACATTTTGTTGTTATATGGGTTTCTTGGTATGTCAAAGACATCTCAAAAATTGATACACTGACTGGGCAAGCATCTATTTGCCATGTTGTAGTTACAGGGCATCCTTCCTTGGATGGGTCAGACAAGATTACCCTTGAGATCCCTTCCAGTTCTATGATGTGTGCTATTCTTCCCATTTTACAGATCTGGAAACAGGGGCACAGAGAGGGGAATGATCTTGCTTGACATTGCATGGTGTGTTGTCAGCAGAGCAAGGAGCAGAACTCACATATCCTGACTGCCCTGTTGCCTCTTAAAGGACACCCCCATTAGCATCAGTTCAAATTTCATTCATCCAGTTATATATCATACACTTTGCCAGCCCAGCCTCATTGGGCTGAATGAGACAACTAGCCAATCACAAGTTACAAAATTAATGAACTGCTGGATATTCAGTTATCAAATGGAAAAATATTAAATTACAGAAGATCCCATATGGGATATGAATTCAAATTTGCAAATGCAAATCTAAAAAAAAATAATAATTGGCAAATATTCCTACTGCTTCAGCCTTATTGCTATCTGAGGCTGCAATCCTCTGACCACTTACTCTGGAGTATTCCCACTGATTCCCATCATAAGTGAAGCAGTAGAGGAAGTGATTTGAGGATTGTGGCCAGAGTAACCATATACTTACTTTTTACAAGATTAATGTTATGATCTTACCAAGTGTAAAACATCAATTCTAATTCTTTACTCCTCACTTAACCATAGAAATGATAGTGGAAAAAAAAGTGCATTAGCACGGTCTCCCCAGTCCCTCCCATCCAGTCTAGAATGCTATTGTCTAGTCTGGGGGTCCTCCAGTCTTGTTTTAAGGTGCTGCCTTCACATTCTTATTATTGCTTTTTCTGATGCAATTTCCAGGCCCATGTTTTGGGAGGTCTTTTTAATAATAATAATTAAAAAAACTACTGACTCTTAAAGCCATTTTTAAACTGCAATTTTAGCATAACTGCTGCGTTTCCCCCCAGATTAGCTATTGAGGAAGATTTACCAATCCAGCCAATAGAGTCCCAAGATTTGGCCGGCTGTGTTCAGTCTATGCAGTCTTTCAGAACTTGCCTTAGAATAACTAGCATATGGTGAAGCCATTACCATTTTTCAAAAGTTTGGTTACAATCCTTTATTTATGCCTATTGCCTATTCGTTCAGTCAAGCTGGCACATACAGAAGTGCTAGGATAGAGAATAAAATTTTAAGAAATGTTATTGCCCCTAAGAGGCAGATGTATAAAGTTCCCAGTCAGCTGCCAGCCACCTACATCTCTAGGCAACTTATCATCTCTGCACAAGCCTCAAACAACATTTCAATGGGCCCAGAACAAACACATAGCATGGGGTGTTTTCAGGCATGACGGGCCCGGAGGCCCGCCACGCTGAACCCCGAACCGGGATCTCTTTCAGATCCCGGTCCATGATGAAGCTGTCCGTCCTTCAGATGTGCCTGCTCCATCACTGTGGGAAATCGGGGAGGGGACAGGGCTGCTGCCACACGGCCCCGCCCCCCCACGGTCCCTCGGCTGCCTGCCCTTGGGGAGACGGGCAGGTGCAGCGGCCAATGTGGCCGCTGCGCCTGATCCTGTATCATGGTTGGGGCCACGATCTGGGATGGGCCAAAGGTAACACGTGTTACTTTTGGCCCATCCTGGAACGTGGCCAATCTAACCACGGTTCTCGACCTCCGGCCAGCTGGAAGTCTAGAACTGTGGTTAACTTGACCCCCTCCAGAGATTCACTGTGGTGAACATCTGGTGGGGGTCAAACAGACGTTCACAGGAACGCCACCACCACAGGGAATTCACTGGGGTTCACTGTGGTAAAAGGCATTTTTGTAACATCTGAAATTACCCATGGTCCCCATTCCATAAATATGCTGTTTCCTTGAGATCTCAAATTTCAGCCCTTCTGGGTACTCTGGGGGAGGACCATCTCACTGTTCTAAATGTTGTTTTGATTTAACACTGTTTCTGATTGTCTCGGGTAATTTCTTGCAAGATCTCATGAGAGCTGAATGCTACCAAGATACATAGGTACAGACATTAACTCAAAGGTTGACATTTTAGCCTGAATTTTCTCTCATGGGTATGGGTTTGAGGACCATTTGAACTGCCAGGCCCTGATAAAGTGAGTCTATTTTCCCATATTTACTTGCAGCCTGCCTAGGCACATCTATTCACACCTTCAGCTCCAGGCCGGGCTGCGCATATTTGACTCCAGGAAATAATCTGGAAGCCAAAACATGTGCAGGGTTTGACCGATGTGAAAGCCCCCACACTAGCATTGTAGTATAATATACTATACAATATAGTATTCAGTACAATCCATGTATTGAATAGTATAGCTGGATTTCCCTGCTCAGCACTCTTCCAGGTGTTTGCTTGCAAAGCCACATGGGGGGCTTTCTCACCGGTTGAACCCCGCACATGTTTTGGCTTTTGGATCCTCTCACAGAGCCAAAATATGCATGGACCGGCCCACAGCTGAAGGTGTGAATGTGGTCTTTGGCATGTAACATCCTGTAAAATAAGCCACTAGGGACCATCTCAGAAAGTTACTAACTTGTCTAAGAATAAGCACAATACTGCCTAAGGTTGGCATTCGGTGACTTTGTAGATCTGCCTCTGGGAGTCGTTAAAGCCAAAGCATTTGGAGTTCAACCTATTGACTTCTAGAGACCCAAGAGCCTTGGGTGGGGCTACACAAGCACAAACAGGGAATTAAGGAGGGAGATCAAGGGTGCAGCCAGGAGGGGGGCTTGGGTCCACCACCACCATAACTACCTGCCAGGGTTGCCACTTTTCAAGATGCTTTGACTCAGAAAGGGGCAGGGCCACAAAATTCTCCCACCCATTTCTGACATGGCCACGCCCTTCTGAGCATTGCGACATCACAGTGCTCCAAAAGGGGCAGAAAAGGGGAGGGGCAAATTGACTCTCCCGTCCCTTGCCAATATGACTGCACCCTTCTGAGCACTGTGGTGTTATGACATTGGACAGGGGGTGGGGCCAGACCTGAAGGGGGGCAGAAGAACCTCTTTGCTCAGTTCTATTTCAGATGTGACCCCAAACCCCTGGAAAAATTGTAGCGGCACCTCTGGTGCTAACCCAGGGAAATAGGACCTTCACCTGTACACCCACTGTTGACAGTGGGATAACCCTTTTTTACGTGAGGAGATTTTGTATTCATGGAGGATATTAGTCACACTTCCAGAGAGCCCTCACAGCATCCAAATAATATTTGCAACCAAAACAGATATTTGTATATCTGCTTATTCCAATTAGGACACTTTGTTTGTTTGTTGTCATTTTGTCATTTTTGGTTAATTGTTTTGGTGATTGTGCATGTGCAATAGTGTTAAAATAGTGTCACTGAAATACCAAAAATCACTGAATCAAAATAACCAAAATGCCAAAATAATGGAACTGGATTTCTGGCAAAGCAAGACTGAATAAATATGGACTTGGTCAGATGTAGACCAAAGCTGGTGAATTTGCCAGACATTGTATTCACTGGGAATTTTTGTTTCACCCCCGTTTGGACTCCTTTCGTGAGAGAAGAGAATTAGGCATCCTAGTAGCTTTCATGAATGCAAAAACAAGCAGGTATAGGGGACGTCTTCCCTGAGCCGTGGGTGCAAGGGAGCAGTCCCCTCAATTTTGGTCTTCTGCAACCCTCATGGTGGCAGCCACGGCAAGAATTACAGGAAGCAAATGTCAAGGAGGCGACTGCTCACTGCACCAATCTATTCCCCAACAGCATTTAAATTTCCTGGCGGCTGCGGAGTGAGTAGAGCCATTCATTTTCCACAGCTACTGGACTAATTCAAATGGCAGCAGCAGAAAGCAGACTTGGGGTGTTTTTAAATGAGCAAGGCGATGGGGGAGTCCATGGCCGCTGAGTGGCATGGCTGTGGAGCAGCCACTCGGGGGCAGTGCATGGAGAGAAATCCAGCATGGCTACCGTGGCAGTCACCTCACACTCCCCCTGCCACAGACCATGGGGGAAGAGGGAAACACACCAGGCTGGCCTTTGAAATTAACATGTCCCTGGTGCAAGTGCTGGGGAACCGGGCTCCCCAGCGCTCACTGCCAGTTCCTGGGACTTACAAAGGCCATGTCCCTGCCCACAGTGCCTAGGAGTGGGGGACCTCTCTCATAGCATGGGTGGCTGTCCCAGTTCATACAGGCAGGGTGTATGTGGGTGCCCGTTGCCATGCACTCTTTTAGGCAAGCTCCACAGGGCGTACTCCAGATTGCTTAGCAGTGCGCCATGAGTGGCTCATGGGAGCACGCATCCCCCCGCACCACCTTTAGATGGGTGGTCAGATGAGTGGTTCCTGGGTGGCCATGCATGGTAGCCTCTTTATTATTATATTATTATTATTATAATAAGCATTTGTATAGCACCAGCTATGTACCTGGCGTTTTACAGAACAATGAGATAGACGCCGGTCCCTGCCTACGGCTTACAATCTAATAGACACGGAGGGGGGAGACAAGGAGAGGGGACGTAGGGAGAGACACGGGATAAGTAAAATTCAGCGGATGCGAAGTCTCAGGTGTGCGTGCTTGGCTTGGTTGCAGTTAGGCAGGAGTCAGTGGGGAGGGCAGACAGTAAGTATTGAGCAGGAAGTTCTAACAGGCGGCGGGAAAAGTGGCGAGGAAGAGGTGGGTTTTGAGGAGGGATTTGAAGGTGCGGAGGGAGGGGGAAAGGCAAATGTGGGGAGGGAGGGAGTTCCAAGCGTGGGGAGCAGCAAGGGAGAAGGGACGAAGGTGATTAGGGGAGCAGGGGAGTTCGTGAAGGGGGAGCCAGTGAAGCGAGGAGAGGAGAGGAGAGGTTGCACCCGAATGCTCTTCACTGCAGCAGTGGCAGCATGGAGTGGTGGGGTTGGGGGTGTGATTTTGGGGGGTGGGAATAGGGCTCTCCCCTGCCAGATTATACTGCTATTCCACTGGTAAATTCACAGGATTATTTCAGACAGATAAATTAAGAAACTGGCTGACATCTCACCCTCACTTTGACCCAGAGCCAGCTTTACACATTTTGTGTCAAATGTTTGTTTTTGTTTTAAACTATTAAAATGCCACATCCTTCAAGCTGGGGACTTGCATTGTGAATGGGGAGGGGATGTTCCTGGATCCCCACTAATCAGCTAACCAGTGGAGAAACAGATTCCTAACCCCGCCGCAGTACTGCCCCACTTACAAGGGCAGCAAAATTAAACAAGAGGGCTGTCTCCCAAAGCTGGAGGGCAAATGCTGTGAAGGAGCCATCACCCAACAGGATTATGTTCTGGATATAGGGGGGTCTTTTCCCCAGGTGAGCCCTCACTGTACCCTATACCACAGCACCAGACGATGTGTTATTTGTGTAAAAGACGATACCATGCCATTTCTTAGCCAGGGACTATTGTAATGCACCAGGGTGGGTCATGATGGTCCTGGGCAGGCACCTCAAGTACCGAGGATGGGTGTGGAGAGACCATCTGCCCTGCCAGTGATTAATCAGAGAGCTGACCAGAGGGGAAACCGCTTCCCGCCCCCTCCCCATTTTGCTGCCTACTAGGGCAAATGCATAGCTAGGTTGTAATGGGCACGGGTGCAAAAGATGGACTGGATCTGCCTCTTCTTCCCCTTCCAGCAGCAGAAGATACAGCTGCACCAAGGAGTGTTGACCTCCGCCTCCCACCAGGCTCATCCCCCACCCCCAATGCAGCTGCATCATCTGTCCCTATTATAGCGACACCCTTGCTGGAGGGAACAATCTTGGTTCCAGGGGCGTAGCTCCCATTGGACAAACAGGGACATTCGTCCCGGGGCCCATACTGGCTGAGGGGCCAATATCCAAGGCAGCTAAGCCACCCTCCCCCACCCTTTTCCTCTCTCTTTTTAAAAAAAAAATGCCACCTGAGCTGGCTGGGGGGCCCTTCCAGCTGCTGTGTGGGCCCCCTCGCTGCCTATGGTTGCAACATTGTGTCTGACACATTGTTGCAACTGCGGACAGGAAGGGGACGGGGCCACATGCAGCAGTCTGCATCAGGCCAGGTCACACTCACAAGCCTTGTGGCTCAGCTTTCCCCCCCTGGTGCCGCATCGCGGAGGAGAAGTCTTCCTCACCAGTGTGTGGACCCAGTCCAGCCAGGGCTAGCTCAAGGGAGGCCCAGACCAAGCTGGAAGGTGCTCAGTGGCGACTACACTTATTATTTATTTATTTTATTTATTTTCTTACATTTATGAGTCGCCCCATATGCCTACGGCATCCTGGGGCGACGTACGATTAAAAATTCATAAAAACATTTGTTTCTTTAAAACATCAACAATTAAAACATCCAGGGATAAGAAAAATACGACCGCTGGGCACCTTCCTGCTCCTGTACTCTCCGCATTGAGCCAGCCCGCCCCACCCCGCCCAGCCCCCAGCCTCCAGGGCTGGCCGGGTGGGCCGGGGCAGCAATGGCACTGCTGCTGCTGCTTGCACTTGGCCCCAGTGTGTGGGCAGTGAGCCACGAGGGACAGAGTGCATCATGGGACCAGCTCGCTGCTGGCCCAGAAGATGGATGGGCCCAGCAGCAGGCAACCAGCAGCACGCAGCAGACTCTGCAAAGAGCAAGTAAGTCACGAGCACCAGCAGCCCAGTGCCCCTAGGCCGGCTGAGCTGGGAGGTGCCCCTAGGCCAGCTGGTGGCTTCACCACCGGCAGGAAAAAAAGGGTGGGAGGGCATGGAAATTTCTTGTCCCTGAGCCCTTCCCAAGCTAGCTACGCCCCTGCCCGGTTCATTTTGCTGTCCTCTTAAATTTGCTGGCTCAGCTGACCGCTTACTCCCAAAGCCGGCCCTGCTTTGACAGCCTAATCTACCAACCCCTTTAGTGAGAAAATGCTGGATAATATGGACAAAGCACATCTGCCGCATTGCCCCTTAGCCTCTCAGCTGACAACATGGTGCCACTGAGGTGTGGATGTTCCAGCAGGATGTTGGCTGCTTGGCCAGTCTGGCTATTGAGATTTAAGGCAGAGCTCCATGATCACAACTTCTTATCCAATACAGCCAGGGTGCTGTGCAAAAGGGTCCTGACAGTCTGGGAGCCTCTGCATCCCCAGTGCTATCTCAGCCGAAGCCTGGACTAATCTTCAGTGACTCCTCCTGACCCACTGATATCTTAGACCAATCCATGATCTGCATTCCTTTCCAGATTCTGACCATATTCCTGTCTCAGCTACATTGACAAACGACTGAAATCTGAGGTATGCTCCTGTGCCTTGATGATCCATTGCTCTGCACCCTATACAGTCATTTATACCAATGGCTGCAAAGGGGACAGAGAGAGTTACCATTCTGGTCTAGTGACATAGTGCACTCCATCCAAAATGATTGCACAAGGTGCATAGGTGTGAGGGTTGGGACGGACCCCTCACGGGGAAAGGGAATCTGGTGCGGGGGGAACAGGAAGTCCGCACGGTGTAGGGGAGTACAGACGTCACCACACCCGTACCCTTGCCCTAGAGCGATCCCCACGAGGGAGCAGCAGTGCCTGAAAAAGGTGCCCCTCAGGATCTTATAGGGTGGTTGCGGAAGGACTAGCCGTTCCCCACCTAAGTCATCATAGGGGATAGGCGTTGCTGACTCCCAACCGGGGAGGACCGTAGGGGCTATCAGGTTCAGGCACGCAGGGCCCAGGGCTAGAGGTATGGAGTGGGGGGGGGG
>QEPC01013204.1:756621-769049 GCA_003113815.1 Sphenodon punctatus | reverse complement strand
GTTGGAAATTTTTTATACCTCCCTTTGTTGTATATTTTAAAAGTTGTTTTTAATGTTAGTAATATTTGGTATTGTGTGCCACCCAGAGCTGCCTGTGGCAGGATGGGCGGGTTAAAAATGCTTGAAAATAAATAAATAAATAAATAAATAAATAAGAATGAACAGATGCACAGCCAAGCAGCTCCGCCCCGGGTGTGCCTCCACAGCCCTGCCTCCTGCCATGATGGGCAGCTATGCCAGTTCCCGATCCCTGGTGGTGGTGGGGGGCGGGAGGGTACCACTAACAGACGTGTGGGCACACTGTGGCCTGTGGGCCCACCTGGGCAACCCTTGGACTGGGCCTTGGCCCTGAAATCATCCAAGGAATATATCCAGACCAGCTGGCCTACCCAGGCCAGGGCACCAGCAGGCCCCCATCTGGAGGCCCACAAACAGATGCGCTGGGGAGTCTCTGGCCCAGGCAGGCCATAACAGGCCCTCCTCACATCTGTTTTCACAGACTGCTTTAACCTCTCTTAGTGGAGCCTCTCCTTTAGCTCACGACAGGGCTGGAATAACCATTATGCTAATTATGTTGCATCTGGGAGCCCCTACATTCAGAATCAGTCCTTATGTGTGTACATCTGCCTAACCGTGACACGGCCACTAATTCTGGGTGGCACTGCCACAGAACTCCACAACATACTGTGTGGCTGCTGCGTGGGAGCAAAGATGTATGGAGTAGCATAAGTACCACCTACTTCCCAGCTCCCCCCCTAACCTGGCTCTGACACTGGCCAGCTCCTTCCACAATCTCTATAGGCAGATTTGGTGGGGAAAGGGTACCTAAAGTACTGCTTAGCATAGGACCCCTCATCTATTAATCTGTGCCCCTAATTCAGGGACAAGTTTCTGGAGCAGACAGATCTGAGCTCTGCTGCCACAAACTTCCCAGCAGGCCGGCTAAACAGCATAAAGCCAGCCCTGGAGTTTGCAAGTAGCAGTGGCAATGGTTTGGTTGCATGACAGGGCAGTAGATGCGCCTGGAACTCCAGCTGCTTGGAAAGGTTTCTCTAGAGAAACATTTCTTCTCCTCAGTAATCAATAATCTCACAAGAAAATCTCCTGCTTAAAACTCGGGAAAATAAAGAATTGGGAAAATTTGGATTTTTATCCTTTCTGGTTTCATGACAACTAAGCCATGTTTGGAACACACAACCAACGTCTCATTTTGTTCCAGTCTCCTGCCACCATTTTGTTTTCATTTGGGGGTTCTTATCATTGTTCACACCCCTATTTACCAATAGGAGAGGGGAACTGTAACAAGCTTGCCCCAGCTCACCCATTGCACCGACTGGAGTCTGCCTCAGTTACAGTTTCTACCCCAGAGTAAGGTCCAGACCCACATTTCTCAGAGCAACAACCAATTTATTCTCCATCCCAGTACCCCTGTTTCCTTTCCACAGGGCTCCACCCCGGTAGTAGTCTCAGGCTCCTTTATAATTTTTAAACATAAACAACTCTTCCAAACTCATGGAAACATAAACCTTATTCTCTTGGTCCAGAGGCCTCTCTTCCCAGGTGCTTGCCTCACAACCTGGCAGTACTTCATCCTTCTAAACCTCTTTCCACGTTTCCCTAGTCATCTCTCTCTTTCATGCTGTGAACTGGGAGGGGGGGGCTTTATCCCTAACTGATCAGCTGACTCCTCCCAGACACAGCTGCCCACAGTCAGTACAGCTGGGAGCTTTAGGAGAATTGGGCCCCATTAATGCTTGCAGGGCCAGCTCACCCTGTTACAGAAACCCAAGGGTGCAACCACAATAATCTTAATGGAGGTTATGTCCTGACCTGATTACAGACTTTATTTCTCTGTCACTAGATTTTTCTTTGGGAGCAGTTTATATTTGGTGAATTTTGCATCATACAAGGGGGTTGGATTAGCTAACCTTTGAGCTCTCTTCCTGCCCTATGACTTTTAATGACACCGTCCCCTTGGCAATGCCCCCGGCCTCTTCCTGTCCCTCCCCATTCACGACCCTTCAAGATGCCATTGGCATCCTGGCGGGGTAGCATGCATTGCAGGGGAAGGAACAGGGAGTGAAAGGCAGAGGCAGGAGACAGGGCCAGGGGTGCAGCTATTATTATTACTTACTATTCTGTTTATATAGCACAAGCAATGTACCTGGTGCTGTACAATCATAATGAAAGACAGGTCCCTACCCCAAGGGGCTTGCAATCTAGAAAAAACAAGGGAGGGGAACGTAGGGAGAGACAGGGATGTGTTCATAAAGTTGAAAAGTCACAGGTACACGTGTATGACTTAGTTAAAAGAGAAGGGGATGCTGAGTGTTATGTGTAAGTTATCTACAAGCCTGGGGTGCCCACGTGCGCCACCTGTCCATATAGGTAAGCCAGGCACCCCTGACTGGTGCAGTATGGGAGCCCATTCCATCTCTGTACCAGGGCCCATTCCAACCTAGCTATGTCCCTGAGCACTAGGTAAACACTTTGGCACCTTTTCCCCTGTGGCACATGCCCACTCCAGGAAGAGAAGGAGAAGGTACAGGCAGGAAATGTGTACTCTTGGGGGTGGGGGGTGTTAGAGGGCATGAGTAGCCCCCTCGAGATGAGCCAATGGGGGGGATGGGACCAAAAAGTGACAAACTGACGGAAACCTCCTTTCTGTTTTCCAAATGGCAAAACTGAACATGGTGAAAACTGAACTCCTTATCTTCCCTCCCAGTCCTTCCTCTCCCTCTTTCCTGTCAATTGCCATTGATGGGGTCTCCAACCTCCCAGTCCCCCAAGATTACAGCTTGGGCTTCATCTTCGACTTGCACCTTACCTTCAAACCCTACAATGACTCCGTTGCCAAATCCTGCTGCTTTTCCCTTCACAACATTGCTAAGATCAGCCCTTTTCTGTCTGTCTCCTCTGCCAAAACTCTCATCCACACCCTAGTCATCTCACGCCTCGACTATTGTAACCTCCTCCTCTCTGGCCTTCCCTACTCCCACCTTTCTTCCCTCATCTCTGTTCAAAACTCTGCTGCCATGATCATCCACCTAGCCCATCGCTTTGACCACGTGCAGCCTCTCCTCTCCTCTCTCCACTGGCTCCCTCTTCCCAAGCATATTCTGCACAAGCTCCTTGTCTTCACCTACAAAGCCCTTCACAATCGCGCTCCCCCCTACCTCTCTGCCCTGATCTCCCTCCGAACCCCTGTTCAAGCACTCCGCTCCTCTTCCATACCCTCGCTCACGCTCCCACGGCTCCCCTGCTCCCCCAACCGCCTTCGTCCCTTCTCCCTCGCTGCCCTGCACGCCTGGAACTCCCTCCCTGTCCTCGTCTGCCTTGCCCCCACCCTCCACCCTCCCTCCTCAAAACCCACCTCTTCCATTCCACCCTTCTGAACTCCTGCTAAGCACCTGTTATCTGCAAACTCCCAATTTACTGTAACCAAGCCAAGAACATGTACCTGAGCTCTCGCGTCCTCATGAATGTTGCATCCTTTGTCTCGCCCTCCGTTTCCCCCTCCGTGTCTCCCCTCCCCCTGTCTTTAGATTGTAAGCTCTCGAGCAGGGACCATGTCTATCTTATTCTTTGTAAGTCATTGCCAAGGGAAAGGTACATCGCTGGCACTATATAAATGCTTATAATAATAATAATAATAATAATAATAATAATAGACCAAAATGGGAGTCTCAGGGTCAAACCACAACAAGTGGCAACCCTAAAAGTGGAGGAAACCTGCTTTCTTATCTATTGCTACTATCTGAACGAGGGGAAAAAAAACAAAAAATGGTCACTTTCTATAGTTCTCCTTGTTTTCAAGCATTTGCCAGTTGTGGAAAGTCATTGCATGAAGCAGCGATGTGCAGTGGCTATTCCTTAGGGTCTTTTCCCAACACATTGACCTGAAAAGAGATTGAGGTTTAAGAGCCAAATTCGGAGAGGACACAAGCAATACTGCAAGGACCTGAAAGCGTGTCCATTTGTTCTCTGTTCCCCTCTGAGTCAGCTTTTCAAAAGAGCTCAGCAACCAAAACCAGGACAAGATTTTAAAAGAGCTCCACTCTTATTTCCCCAGAGTGCTGAGGTCTTCTGAAAGTCTGGCCATAGGGTACACAATGGGAGATGTCAAATATGGGATGTTCAGTCTTTTTGAAAACTTGACCTTTATTTTGGTACATGAATGGAAGCACAGCTCCTTTGCAAATCTGCCCCAGAATTTTGATTAAGACCACCCTGAGAGTCACCCTACTTTGCTTCAGACTACACCTGACCCTCATATGGATTTCTACAATGAATTTACTTGCTTTATAAATGCTAATCCCAGCATATCTAACTGTCCCAGAGGATAGCTGTTTATGTCACAGTGCGTGTGAATAATTTTATCCTCTGTTTATTTGTGGGGGTTTTTCACGAGGCCTACTTTTGCCACATAAAAGTCTTCTTTAAAGGGTACATGTTGCTTCATTCTATGACTAGCTGAATTCACACACCCCATGGCTAGTCAGGGAATCCAGCATCATCTGTTGAAATGCAATGGCTTGTTTCTCTCTCATGCTATTTAAAGGTCACCAGGCAAATCCTCTTTTAAAATAAAATAAAATAAAATAAATAAATAAATAAAATGTATTCCAAAGGCTATGGGAAGAGGGGGAGAGCTCACATGGCATTTGAATTTCAAGAGAAGGTAAGAAAAGATGCAGCGGGTAGGAAAGCAGAATGCACAGGAAGTCCCTGGCAATCACTGAGCTCTTAATGCTACTTTCATGTGGTGCCTTCACTGTGTTCCCAGAACGCCGGGTGTTTTTATGAAGTGGTGTACATGTGTGAGTGTGTGCGTGCGTCAGTGGTGTGTCCTTATACATGTGTGATGGACGCAGCTGCGCTAGGAGGGTCCCCACCAAGGAATGTGAGTTAACCGACCTATAATCCCTTGTCTAGATAGTCCCTTGTAGGCGTCTTTTTGCACAGAACATTGCTATTCCTAAGGATGTTTCTGGTGTGGATGCACATGATTCGGCTGTCATTGCCCCCTGTTGGACACAATTAAAACTGCCCAACTAAATACCCTGGGCTTTATACTGCTGACAGCTAAAGAAGATTCTTGATTACCTTGAGGGGCTGTGTTTTAGGGCTCTGAGCTTTATCCCAACTGGGCCTGTCAATTCCCAAGTGGCTATGTCTTGCAGCATTGCGACAAATGTGCGGTTCCTAGTTGACTACGTGCATTCATCGGAAGCATATTCCTGACATTGCTAAAAGCAGCCACTAGGGGGCCTTTAAAATAAAACCCATATGGTCAATAAAGTTGTGAAACTCCCTGTTCAGAGCCCATGCACCACTGAAGCAAGACTCCTTAGAGCAGACCATGATCAGCTAACAGGTTTTCAATCAAGTATTGCTTTGTCTGCACTCTATGCAAATTCAGCTTGCAAAACATGTTAAAACACATCAACCAACGTACAGCCATTATTCCTAGTCCAGATGTGCCTTTATACCAGAGGTTTCCAACATTTTTGCCAGTGTGACCCCATTCTGAGATTTAAATATAATCCCACAACTCCCAGACTGCAACAAAAATATGCAGAACATATGAAATACCAATCAGGTTTGCAACGCTCCCTCCCCTCCCTAGATGGGGTAACCCCCAAGGGTGATAGTCTACCAGTCCAACCCGGTTCAACAGAACTGATTGTTAAAATTGTACGCAAATGCACATAAAGGGTGATGGAGAGTGTGAAACTCAGCTCTTATAGAATTAGTTGTTGCTCAGTTAGAATAGCATGCCAGGTAAAGGTAACCCTATCTGGGTTAGGTTCTGGGGAGCTCTGCCCTGTGCATAGATTCACTTCCCTGTCTCTGTCAAAGTACATATGGCCTGTACCCTGCGGATGCCCCAAGTACACGGATTCTGTGAATGAACTTGACATAACAACCTGAGGGTGAGGAGCATTGCCATAAAGTACTGTAGTAATTGTAGGGAGCCCCAGCCTGGAGAAGGGCCTGTGGCTCCCTACAATTACCCGTAACACCCAGGGGCCACGAAGAAGCTAGGAATCACAACATATACCCGACATAGGGTGATTTCAGACGTGACGAGATCACGCTGAACCACAGTGAACCACGGTGAACCCTGCGGCGGGGTGAAAGGCCCCTGAACGTCTGCACAGCGTGCGCCAGATGTTGGCCACGCTGAATCTGCACATGGGGTCAATTTGAACCACGCTTCCCGGGCTAGCCGGGGGAAGGTCCCGGGAAGCGTGGTCAAATGGACCGCGGGCCGTGGCCAACAAAAAGTAACGTCTGGCCGTGGGCCACGGCCCGGGATCCCCGGCGGGATCCCGGGCCGTGGCACGATCGGCCAGACGCGGCGGCCGCATTGGCCCCGCCGCCCGCCCGTCTCCTCGGAGGGCGGGCGGCGGGGTGCGTGGAGGGGGCGGGGCCGTGCGGCCGCACGTTGCGCCGCGCGGCCCCGGCCCCTCCCACTTTCCCCGCCGGGATCCCCCCGGCACGTCTGTTGGGCCGTGCAGGGGTGACCCCGGCGGGGAACGAAGACGTTGGTTACGGTACGGGGCCAAAGGGCCCCGTAACGTCTGAAAATACCCATACAGACCTGCAGGGCCTGCAGTGCAGGGAGCCTCAGCCCCTGAAGGGGATGCTATGTTTAACGAAACATCCAGTTATTCAATGAAGTCCTACAATTGCACAGCTTTACACAACACAATAGACTGAGACTTTGGAAATAAAAACTGTAATTTTTATTTTTAATGTTAAATTGTTGGGTTTTAGTTTTTAGAACAATTTTCGGTTAAAGTTATGCTCCGAATAGTTTTTCAACCTAGTAATACCGTCTCTCTTTTAATCTATGACATATGCTTTAATAGTCTGATTAGTCAATTAACACTTTCAGTGCTTGTCTTGCCTAAACCGTACCCTCTTGCTCCTGTTCTCCCCCCGTCAAGGAGTGGGCCCCTTAAACATGGTGGCTGTTGCTGTTTGCATCCATAGCAGGAGGGAATGAGTGCCCCTGGGGAAAACAGCACCAGAGATGGGAAGGGAATGGGGAGCCAGTGCCTTTCCCACCCCAAAACCCTGTTCCACAGTTGCACCAGCTCCAGGATCAAGCAAGCAGGACTGAGCACCCTTTCTCAGGGTGCTTTTAGACAAATGCCTCCCCACCCATTGTGTATGTGGCAGGGCTGCATAAGGTGCCAATGTGGCCCTGCTACATGCATGATGGGTGGGGAGGCGCTTGTCTAAAAACACCCTCAGATAAAGCCCAGTTAGTAGCCAGGCAGTGGCACCCTACAAGCTCCCTGGTCAGGCATCTGCACCAGGCAGCATCCAGATGTGCCATACAGCCTGTATGTTCACTCCCATGTGGCATGAAAAGAGGGAGCCACCTCCAGTCCTTGTGCTTTATCTGTGGGTGTGGGAGGCTCAAGCTTTGGAGTCCTTGTGCAGCTGGCCCCTGTGCTCCAAGCCCTAGCTAAAAATCCAAACGCTTGACTGTATATTCCCCTTATGTGTCTGCAGGCTGCGAGAGAGAAGCAGAAGAGTGCTTGGTAGTGCAGCATAAACAAATGTGCAGTTGCCATCTGTCTGAATGACAGCCATGCTGTCTCCCTGTGTCCCACGCTGGGAAAAAGTAATGTTCCATTTCACAAACAGATTACTCTAGTCTGACTCTTTCCGAGGTCAGCATCTGCACGAAGGGTAAGATCTCAGGCACTACAATCACAGTTCGATTTTCAGAAAATACTGAGCTCCCAGCTTGAGTTGAAATGAATACCCAAATTTGATTAATTCAGCTGCTTTGAGACATTTTGATGAACCTGGATACAAAACAGTATTTATGTGGCCTGCTTAGTTTATGGATTCAGATTCTTTTTCAATTATTTTGGTCTTCATATTTCATTTACTTTGGTATTTCCATTTTCAGTACCCCAGTCACTTCATTTTGGAGCCATTGACCCTGATCCCCAAACCATTTATTCCAGAGTTGCTCCACTGAAGCCCTTTGGAATAAGCGGCTTGTAAATCACACCCATTGTGCACAATATTAATGTGCAACAGTGCCATTGTGTTAACAGGCAGCAGTGGTGCAAAGCACCATTGCACACCATATCTGAAAGACCATCTTTTCCCTCATGGTCTATTGTGGCATCTGAGGTGAGCCGGGAGCACCCTCTTGCAAAGCCATAGTCTCATCAAGTCTGTACAAGGGCACGCAGAGAAGCATTCTAAGTGGCTGCAGCTCCACAATTATGGAACTCACTTCCCTTGGAAGTTTTATCTAAGCCTGAGCCTGCTCATCTTCCAGAAGCAATGCCGGCGTAAGACCTTTCTATTTGGCCTGATGTTTAACAGGCAGGGATAGGGTTTGGGAGTTGTGGGTCAGGGAATTTTACTTGCTTTTACTTGGTTTTATTTGTATATCTTAGTATATTAGGGGTTAGTGATTTATTTATTTTTTTACTCTGTGTCCTTTTGAACATTTTTGTATATTGTAATCTGTCGTCAGCAGCCTTAATGGGAAGGCCGGGATAAAATGTGAATAAAGTAAACAAATAAATATTGTTGTACAACAGTATTGAAATAATGTGAACAAAGTACCAAAAACTAAATCCTGAAGTTTCAAAGGGTATTTTCAGACATGACGGGGCTCAATTCGCTCCGTCACGGAAACACCCTACTGATTCCCCGCCGGGGCCAACATGTAACGGCCAACAGATGTGTTGGCCGATCCCGGCGGGGAATCGGAGGGGGAGGGGCTGTGCGGCCCAACATGCGGCCGCACAGCCCCCCCCCCACTCCCCCAGTAGCCCGCCCTCCCAGAGACGGGCGGGCGCTGTGGCCAGTACGGCTGCTGCGCCCGCCTGCCCCCAGGAAATTGACCATGGCCCGGAATTGGCGGCAAGCATGGCCGCCGATTCTGGGTCGTGGTCAGTGGCCAGACATGATGTTGGCATGCTCAACCACAGTGAATTCCCCGTGGTTGAGCATGTCAACGTCACGTCTGTTCAGTGTTACGCCGGGTGGCCACCCCTGTGAATCACAGGGGGGAATCAGTTTGACCACGCTTCCGTTCCTCCTCCGGGGAGGAGGGATGGAAGCATGGTCAAACTGATTCCCCCCCATGACTCACGGGGGTGAACATCTGACGTAACACTGAACAGACATTACAGGATCACGCTCACCATGTGGGGATTCACTGTGGTTGAGCGTGATCTCGTAATGTCTGAAAATACCCAAAGTAACCAAAATGCCCAAACAAAGTAAATTATATAACTAGATCTAAAACAGACAGTGGGTAACAAACCCACTGTTTTAGATCTAGTCATTTAATTTGCTTTGTAATTTGCAGGTGTCATTTGCATTTTAACTCTTCAGCTATCCAAATAATATCAGTGAACAAAAGAGGTACTTTCATATCTGCATTTTGAGTGGGGTATTCCATTTTGGGTTTGTTTATTGGGGAGGTTTTCATCTTTTTGGTTCAATACTTTGGTTTTTTGGTCATTTCAGTTTTTCAGGGATGTGATTTTCAGCAATTGCACATGTGCAATAGTACAAATACTGCCAAAATGACATTGCTACAATGCTGAAATTGCCAAAATAACCGAATGAAAAACAAACCAACTAGAAGTAACTGAAATGAAGACCTGATGGAGCACAAACAGATATTGGATTTTAACCAAACTGCCCTTTTTGGTTCAGGTAGGGCACGTTCAACAGGTTTATTCATTTTTCGGGTACTGACTTCAGTTCTAGAAATAGCTAGTATGTGAATATTGCATGGCTAGCAAAGATTTATTCAGATACAGGCTGTATATACAAAAGTGTAAATAATCTTTCTGAATCCTTTCCCCCATATTGGCATCAGCTCTACTCCCAGAAGCTCCTATTGTGTCTCCCCTACAGTCAGATATTCAGAAGGGCGCAACACTCTGGATCAATGGGAACTGGGTGCTTTTGAAGATCTGTCTTCACCTGTAGGTGCAGGGATCTTTTGTAAATAGCAGGCTCCTATCCCTTGAGTAACTCAGTTCCTGAGTGACCTTCTGGACAGTCACCATATTGTTCTATGTCTATGCCAAAATAATCTTCCATGAGTCCTTTGTACTTCCATAGTTTCTGCCTGTCTGAAGATCTCAAAGTGCTTTAAAATCCCTGGTTGTTTCAGTAAGAATGGGTTTAAAAGGCGAGAGTGGTGGAAGGGTATGGTTAATTTTTAAAATTGAGTTTTAGACAGAACTGGAAGTAAGATGCTGAATTCCAGTCTCCTAGCCTTCTGTTCTAACTACTGGAGCATACTCCTTCCCTCTAGTCACATAGCATGATGCCCTGCCCAGACAATATCCGTCTCAAACAGTTTCATTGCCTCCAGTCCTACCCATTTGGCCAGTTCAAAGTGATCAGTGCACAGATCTCAGCGTTGAGTCAATGGTGAAGAAAATTCCATGTTTCCATGGAGTCAGCTCTCCCCCCTGCAATGCATTTCAGTTCCCTAAAAAAATTTATCTACAATGACTAGACTGTCCCCTACTGACCTCCTTCATGTGAGGTTCTGAGTCATTCTCTGAAAGGAAAGGTTACGGTCTCCCAGCTAAAAACAGATTGAAAAAAATCCCAACAGCTCAAAAACTAAAAGCAGCTGCTGGATTTTTGAAGCAGCCAGCAAAACACAAAAATCCTTGGCTTGGGCCAATTTAAATAAAAGGGACAATGCTCTTTATCAAATGGAAAGAGATCCAATTTGCTGCCTCCCAGCAAACCGGCATCACCTCTGTCTTCTCTGAACTGAATCCCATAGTTTGACTTCACATTAAAAAAGCCTGTAGAATCACAGAACTAGAAGTGATGCCAGAGGCCATCTAGTCCAGCCCTCCATGGGATGCAGGATCTGTCAGACCTAGATCCCTCCAGAGTCGAGATCTGCTCCTCCAGCCTCTTCTTTAAATCCTCCAATGATGGAGAATCCACAACTTCTCCAAGTAGCCTGTTCTATTGCCTGAACAATATCCTTATTTCCCCCCAAAGGTTTTCCCTAAAATTCAGTCTAAATTTGCCTTTTTTCAGCTTGTGCCCATTGCATCCTGTCTTTGTTGTGGCAGCCTTTCAGACATGCGTGGGCTGTTATCATATCCTGTCTTAGTCTTCTTTTCTTCAAGCAAAACGTATCCACATTTTTCAACTTCTCAGCTGATTTGTGTTCCAAACTCTTTTATTATTATTTATTATTAACAAATATTTATATAGTGCCAGCAGTGTTCTCATCCTTGTTGCTCTCATCTGCCCCTTTTCCATCTTTTCTTTCTTTCTTCAAATGGGGTGCCCAAAACTGAACACAGGTCTAACCAGAGCTGAGCACAATGGTATAATGGGCGTGCAGTAGACAGATGGACAGCAGCTCCGCTTTTGCCCACCCCAGCCTACTTAATCCCAGGTTGACCGCCAAGATGTGCAAAGCGGAGCAGGCAGCGGCTGCCCTGGGGCAGAAGATCCCGAAGCACACCTTGCTGAAGGAGCTAGCCAAACCTGCAACAACAGACAAACATGGGAAGCCTGACTGTCTAAACAGGCCCATGAGCCCTGGCCAAACATGCTCCTGCCTGGATCATAGATGCCGGAGGACCAAATAGCCAGAGCAACTGTTGCTGCTGCAATCCATTGCCATGGTTACCAGAGCAAGCTGCTGGGCTGGAATGCTGGGCTGGTTGGCCTGTCTGTGTGTTCCCAAGCTGGGGCTTCACTTTCCCAGGGCAGGGGGAAGGTGCGTATGCTGTCTGTGCACTCGAGCTGTCCATCTGAACGTGGCTGAACCTGTGGGTGCATGCAGCTCTGGTTTGAATAACCCACACACCTGTTCCAGGGCTCCAGTCCACTCCCTGTCCATCTAAATGATGTCCCGTGTCTTGTATACAATGCTTCCATAGAGTCAGCCTAAAGTGGCAGTAGTAGCCTTTTTTGCAGCAGCATCCCATTGCTTATTCATGTTCAGTCAGCGAACCACAGCTACTCCTAAATCTTTCTCTACAGTGTGACTGCCGATCCAGTTACCCCTTATTTTATATTCATGTGCCTTTGGTTTTTCTGCTCTGTGCATATTAGTACCGTACATTTCTCCTTATTGAATTTCATTGTATTGCACCCATCCTAGTTTTCCAACTTAAGACTGTTTTGAATTTTTATCCTAATCTCCAGAGTGTGTGCAGTCCCTCCACATTTCATCAGCAAATTTCACAAGTATACTCTCTGTTCCTTCATCCAAGCCATTAATAAAATGTTGAACAGCGTTGTGAGAGCCCAAACGTAACTACTCCTTCATAGATGCATAGAGTTGGAGAGAGAAAGACTTCACTGCATTAGCAGTGGTTTAGAGACTGGCCATTTTTACACAAATACCCCTCCCCCCCTCCCCCCCCCCCCCC
>QEPC01013204.1:702743-756443 GCA_003113815.1 Sphenodon punctatus | reverse complement strand
CACCCATCCCCCACCCATCCCCACCCACCTCCATCCACGGAGCCCTCCGGAAAACCGGAGGAGGCTCTGTGGGTGGAGGTGAGTGTGTGTCTGCATAAACGGACACACACACACACCTCCACCCACCATGGCAAAACATCCATCCCCCTCCCATCCCATCCGTGTAAAGAGACTCCTAAAACAGCATCAAGAGCATCTTCTCCCTAGAGAGTGTAACCAACCTCTCAGTGCACAGGTGCCCCTGCTTCAGTAACTGTGACACACACACACACACATGCCCATTTTACAGGAGACGTATCCATGCATGCGTGGGCATGCGTGGGTGCCTCCTGTGTGAATGCTGCAGCGGGTGGGTGGGCATGCATGCACACTCCCATGACCTGCCCATCTCCAGCCATTGCCCACACACGGAGCAGTTGGCCAGAACGGCAGTTGCTCCATGGGTGGAGACGGGTGTGCGTTCATGTACAGGCGCCCCCACGCACCGCCCCCACCCACCAGCACGCACACCCATTACCCTCACCACCGCAGCCTGTTTAAAAAGGAATGTACACCTATGTGACCAAAGAAAACTTTATTGTAATGTGCAGTTGACACTATCATGACATATTTGCACCACAAATATAACATTTTGTTGTGCTGATATATGATAATGTCCTTCTTAATAAGAAAGAAAGAAAGAAAGAAAGACTGACTGACTGACTACTGGTCTGGGTCTTACCTGTCTGGAAACTCCCGGTGCCCCTTACACAGTCTAAACAAATATTTATTTAAATTACTCAAAATGCCCCAGTCTTTTATACCTATCCCAGAAGAGCGCCATAAAACATCTACAAACAGAACTCCATTAACCTCTGCTGCCCCGAGTTAGAGGAGCATATTTCAACTGCAGTTAAATTGAAGTTTAATAAACTCTCAGCCTCTGTCGGCTCCCTCCTCCCCCGCCCCCTTCTGTCTTTCCAGCGTGAGTTATTACATTGGCATTCGGTATGAACAGCAGCTGCCAATATGGGGGACTCATTAGCGCTGTTCTTGCTTCTGATCTGAACGCGAAAGCACCTAAGAGTGTTCAATCAATCATGCCTCTAAGTGGCTGCTACAATCTCACACCTCTTATATTTTCGGTAGGGGAGAGAGGAGGGGCTCTTTGATGATCTCCCCCCCCCCTCCCATTTCCCTCCCTCTCCACATTATTCTTCATGCCCACAGTCCAGACTTTTATCGGAGGATGGTTGGAGGCAGTTGTCTCCAAAAATCATCACAGCTGTTCCTCGGAGGAGCAGAAAAGGGTGTTCATCCCTTTTTAGTCTAATTCGCACCCACTAACCCGAGGAATTTGGGGACCAAGCAGGGTTTTCTTACACTTCCATCACTGTATGGCAGTAGCTCCCATCCATTGACACCACCACACTGTACTCATGACAATGGTCGCAATCCACAAATCACTTAATCCTGAAAGTCCCACTGAAACTTGCAGGGCATCAATGGGGCTACTTTAGAGACGATGTATGGGTTGAAGTCAATGTTTGCAGATCCTTAAACTCCACAAAATATAGCGCAAAGAGTTTGCTCATCTGAAAACATCTACCGGAAGATCTTAATTAATTAGTCTCCGTCTTTAAAAATTCAGCCATCCAATAAGGGAGCAGTAACAATATCACATGGTTTGGGCAACTAATCACACATTATGAGAGTTGATATATATATGTTATTCACAAAAATAATTGACAGGCTGAAAAATGATTTGAGGAAACTTCAGCAAATGTAGAGTCATACCAAAGAGAGAGAGAGAGAGAGAGAGAGACCCAGAACAGTTTGCAAACGACTTACTTACTAACCAGAAAATGGGCTAAGTCCACAAGGAATAGGGTTTTAAAGTAAGAGTTTAGCCAGTGACAGCTAAAGAGCACGGCTCTGCTTTTGATTTTTAAACAGCAAGGCATCAAGCAAATCAAATTAATTTAGAAATTCCATCCGATCATTTGGAACAGAGAAAATATTGAGGGGGAAAAGCATGCTCTTTTGGGAAGCACGAAAGGAAAGATGAGTAGCAATGGGGGAAGGGAGAGATTCCTTTGCTAGCTCTACTCACTGCTGTGATGGATTAGAAAATGAAATTTATTTCTCATTGAAAGTTAGTGCTTGCAATTTTATTTAAAATTCTGTCAAAAATAAGCAATAAAACTAGGATGGCATGAGTCCAAGAATCATGGCAAACCCTGGCATAATTGATACCCTGTATCTAGGGAATGCCATACACAAAGTGAACAACTCGTTCCCACTCTCTTTTCTATTACTTTAGGTTTTACCCATTGATCCGTTTAAAAAAACAAACACAACTCTTGAAATATAGAACCAAAATTCTTTGCAGCTGTAAAAGTTCAGTATACAAGCCAGTAGAGAATTGAACATTTTGGGTGCAATCCAGCTCCCATTGAAGTCAATGGCTAAACTCCCATTGATTTATATGGAGCTGGATTGCACTCTGTATCTGGATCGATACTAGAGTTATCTATATAAACCAAATATATTCTGATGCACCTTTGGGGAGTTCTATATAGGGCTGTCTCTGTGGGCTCATCATGTCATCCTCTTCCAGGCAACTATGATAGTACTTTATTGGGTTCTTTTGAAGCATGTGCACTTTGCACTTCAAAGCAGAAGTGCAACAAGGGTCTAGTTCATGGGGACATCCAGCCAAAGGCCAGCCTCTGTGAATCAGGTGCTCCTCCTTTGTCCCTATGCTGTGCCCACTCACAGCCCCCTACCAGGCAGTTTCTGATGGGGGCATAGGAAATTCCCTGATTTTATTGCAGGACAAAGATTCCCCTTCAGGAAATTTCCCCTACCCATTCCTCCCCTCCCTTCCCTGCCCCATGCTAGTTCCTCGAGGTCATGTTGCTAGACCAGTTTGCTGACATGAATGACAACAAATGTTAAACAAATGCTAATGTTCCTAGGAGCTGCATCTTTTCACTCATTAAAAGTGAGTCAATTGTAGGTGCTACCTTTGTCCAATCAGGGAACCGAAACAGTACCATGTGATCAATATGTCTAATTGCAGTGAGACATCATGACTTGGATTTCGAACATCCAATTCTTGCAATGAATGGTTCAAGTGCAACCTCCCCTACAAAGGAGTCCTTTCAAAAATTAAGTGAATAACTTCCTCAAAACACTAATAAATCTGAAAACCAATAAGAAACTCATGGACAATTCACATATGAGCCCCTTGTGGTAGGGGCCTGTCTATAACTAATGATTGTGCCATGCAAGATACACTGCTGGTGCTATATTAATTATTAGTAGTAATCATTAATATATATATATATATAATAATTGATTGTTCATACTTTATTATTGATGTTATTAAATAAAATAAAACAAAAATAAAAATAAAATGATTTATTTATTTATTATTTATTATTATTATTATCATCAAGCATTTATATAGCACAAGCAATGTACCTGGTGCTTTACAAAGTAATGCAATAGACATGGTCCCTGCCCTAGGGCTTACAATCTGAGAGACAAAGACGAAGGAAGGGGAACAGAGGGAGAGACAAGGAGTGTAACATTCACAAAGATGCGAGGTCCCAGGTGCACGTGCATGGCTTGGTTACATCAGCAATGATGGCAGTAATAATAATAATAATAATAATAATAATTAATGATTAATAAATAATAAAAAGGCTGCTAAATTCACTCACACACATCACAGGGAAAAAACAAACATTCAACACACTGCAATCAATCACTGATTATGAATTTGGTCTGTAAGCTTGAATCCAGGGGGTGAACTCTTTCCCACCTGTGTGGTGTCACAATGGGTGTAAACAGATGGACAAGGGGGTGGGGGTTACTACCCCAGTAATCAGTCTGAAGGGCACCCACCAGATGTGTGACAACAGAGCAGGCTGGGGCAGCCCAGCATAATGTGCTCAGCAAGACCACGGAGCAGGCTGCACGGAACAGTAGACACCAATACATGCAGCACTGTTGCTGCTGCTGCTGCCTGTCTGTCTGTTGGGGAACCCACGGTGCGCCTCAGCACCAGTCCGTCTGCAGCTGTGTTCAGCATCATGGAGTCCATGGTGCTAGCCTAGCAAACTGGATGAGCATCCACAACTCTAGGGTGGGTGGATGGGGGGTGCCGTGCGGATGGCCCATGACCCAGGGACACCGCTGGTCTGACTGATGTGGCCCCATAGTAACTGGCAGCCACAGGGATGGGACCCCTGGAGCATCTCCAGGTTCCAGCAGGCTCCCCGTCCATGTGAAAACACCCAATGAAGCCAATAGACCTGGTTGCATGTAGGAAAGCTCCTCACGCATGGATCCAGCTACAGGACTGGAGCTACGGTGTGAGAGAGTTATGCCTCTTAAAACAGAGCTCAAAGGGGGTGGGGGGAAGAAACCAGGAAAATGGAATGGCATATTCCATTATCTTATTATTATTTATTAGTATAGCACCAATAATGTGCCTGGCACTGAACAGTTGTGATTCGAGACAGGTACTGGCACTAAGAAGGGGAGTCAGTGCGTACTTGTGAATGTATGTGAATGGCATGTTCTGATATGACACGGGCATGTGTGTACATGCTGAGGGGCAGGACAGAAGAAAATAAATAGACATCAAAAGTGAAGTTGCACACACTGATATTTGTCAAAGGCACATGTGCTGCCCCCTCCCTGCCCATTTCCTCTTCCCCAGATGTGCCTCTATCTGCAGGGGTTTGGAAGGAATGGAAACAAGGAAAGAGAAGAGATAAACAACCCAGGTTCCAATGCGTGAGAAATCCTGGAATTCACTACAGGGAATAGGAGACAGAGAGAGATGGTGGGAGGCCGGGGGGGTCTAGCATGGGCAAAGACTGGCTCCCTGGCTGCCCGCAGACTCCAGGGCTGGGGGAAATGTTAGAAAGGAAAGTTGTTGGGTTTGTCTTTTCCTTCTTGGTTGTTTTTGCCAGCCGAGTTTGTATTAAGGCCATGCTTATGTAGGATTCATAGAAGGCCAAGAGGGAGGCTTTGTTTGGGCGTTTTCAGACAAGACACTCTCCACCCACTCCCCACCCACCCACTATACATGTTGCAGGGCTTCAGTGTTGTCCTATGGGTGCCCTGTAACATGTATAGTGGGTGAGTAGTGGGTGGAGAATGTCTTATCTGAAACCCCCCTTTGTGGCAATTTAGTGATGCAGGGTTTTGGTTTTTTTTTCCCTGCTGCTTTTCGGCAGACTAGATAGGGTCAGAAGGGAGTGCTATTTTTCTGGAGTGTGTGACGTTTGTAGTGGAAATAGCTACATTTTAGGGCCAAAGTTTCCAAACGATAGGTGGGAGTTCTCATGGAGTCTCCCTATCTGCACTGACTGGTTTGGCATACTGTAGTCAAACCATTTTAAAACTGTTTACATTTTAAAAATTGTTTTATTGATTATTGTAGTTCGCTGCCCCGGGCTGCCCTGTGGGCAGGAGGGGTGGGATATAAATTTTACATAATAAATAAATAAATAGTCTCAACATGGGGTCATTCGGAAAAACAGTTTCTGAACCACTGCTGTAGGGAGACAATTCCCTGCAAGGCTATACAGTCAAGAGCCAGAGTTGAAGGCCTGAGACACCCTGCCTCAATGTACCAAGAGGGGAAGATGGAAAGGCCACAAGGTATCATCTCTGCATTTTTGTCCAGTACATAGTTGGAGCCACAAAAGCATCAGCCCCTAGGAGGTGACCATGTGGGCTGCAAGGAACATTCTAGGAGAATGGGTCAGCATTCTGGGCAGAGGAACGGGGAGTCGTGTAGCCTGGATTCTCTAGTAAGTGACTCATCAGGATTGGGGAATCTTTTCCCTCCTGCAAGCCACTTTGAAAACCATACAAGGTCGATGAGCTTGATAGGACTTACACCGCTTTTAGACATGTGCAGCTCACACCAACTATATACCTCGATATCAAGGTATTTAGTTCACGGTTTTAAAAGAATGCACGACTGAATATAATGCACGAGATATCACGTCTAAACCCTGCCTGTGGGATTTTTACACACGGCCTGATTTCACACTCTGTGTGTGCTGCACACATCTAAAAGCGGCCTCTGAGTGGGGGGAGGAAGGGATGCTTAAGGAGTGTGCTCAGCGTGGGAACAGGGAAGGGAGGGTTCAGATCATGGATCCGTGCTATGAATTCACCCCCTTTCCTTGAGTGCATGCCCTTCTCTCTGTTCCCTTCCCCAAACTCACTCTTCCAGTGCTTGAGCATAGGATCGGGATCCATGGGCCAGGTCCAGGGAGGGGATGAATAAAAACCAGCCATGTCCCATATTTGGTTTACAGGCCAGGGGTTCCCCACCCTTGACTCAGGCCGGGGGCAGGGAACCTCAGGCCCAGGGCCCAAACGCAGCCAATGGCTAGTTTTTATTTGGCCCCTTTCCAGTTCCTGGATCTGGTCCCTGGATCCAGTTCCTACCCCCCAAGCACTGAAAGACTAAGCTCAGGGTAAGGAAGCAGAGATAAGGGCATGCACACAAGGACAGGGAACAGATCCATGGCACTGGTCCATGATCTGCTTCCTCCTTTTCCTGAACACAGCCCTTAAGCACCCCTGCCCCCAACTTCTACATGGCTCTTGGAGCTTTAACTCATTTTCAGAGTTGCCTCTGGGAGGGAAAAGATTCATCACCCCAGTCTTAGACACACTACTTCCCCCTTGATGCCTCAGTTTCCCCAGCTGTAAAAGGGTGAATGACAATATTTGTTTTCCTTACTAGGAACAGGGAAATAGTGGGTGAGTTATTAAAGTGAGATGGCTTTATAAAAAGTTGGCTGTGATATTTTGGTGGCTTCCATGCCTAGGAACTGGGGTCACTCCTCTCTAAAGGTATAATGGACCTCCAGAGTCTGTTTTAATCCAGCTCCCCTGTGCTGCACTGTGCTGTATCCATGGATCTTGGATGACATAATCACATAGTATTTTTCTCAGAAGACATTCTTAATTCAGTGCACAAAATGGACAGACAAGAAGGCAGAACTGAGGTTGCTGCAAGAGCATTAAAGCACACATCTACCATTTCCTAACTTTGAGTTAAGCAGCATTCTCTCACTGTGATGCTCTAAGACCCCAATATCCATTCTTTTGGGGGTTCTTAAGACAAGAATACTGTTCTGTGGAGGAAGAGAGGTGAACTGGGTTGATATCTGGGATTTGCATTGATAGGAGACACTCGTGATAGATAACAGGATATAAGAAGGATACAGTGCATGGCATATATATATATATAATATAAGCCAGAATCCACAAGGCCAAACTAACTCACCTGTCATCAAGGCCAACCACCCTATGGACAAATGGGACACTGGTCTAGGGTAGCAGCCTTTAGTCAGTGGTACTGATGCTGTGGCTACAGCCAGACACCACCATTGGCATTCTCCAGTTCTTCCTAGTCTGGCCTAGTGCAGTACCATTGCTGCCCTGTCTCCTGCAGCTTGTTGGGCTGGGCTTCCTCCAGCAGCCCCAGGTTCTGACCCGCAGTATCCCATCATGCTGCTCATCCTGTATGGGGGTGATTTGAAGGGGTGCTGAGTGTCTTGGGTCCAGAAAGCTAGCTAGCATACAGAACAGCCTGAGCTGACTACCCCCCAGCCCAGAAGTGCAAGCAGTCTGCCTACAAAGAACAGCGGTGCCCAGCATCTCTTTACTCTCCTGCAAAGCCCCAGAGAGTGGGTTATATGTCCTGCTCCTTGCCTAAGTATGATTCTGTCACAATCCATCTAAGCAGCCACAGCTACTTAAACCAAGTCATAAGGCCTCGTCACATTGGATCTGCAAGTCCCTGGACTGAAAGCAAGTCTAGTGGCCAATATATTTACAATTGGAATAATCCTGATTAAGCAGCCAGTGGACATCAAGCAGTGCAACCTCACTGATGATGACCCCTAAGGCCTTACCTTTGCTAGGAAGATTCATCCTGTTTACAGGTTTGAGTTTGGTGTCATGATGCCAACTTTTCAAACTAAGCAAATATAACACCTAGGTGCAGTTAAACACAGGTGCAATAAGAAAAGGTTATCTAAGGATACATAGCTTTCACCCCTGCATAATCACACAATCACAGGACTGCAGGGCTTGAAGGCATCTGCAGAAGCCATTTAGTCCATATACATGCACCCACCTACTAAGGCAGGATTAATTAAGCATAAACAAGCTCTGACTGACATATTTAGCCTGTTTAAAAAACCTCAAGACAGGTATTGTACAACCTCTCGTCAAGCTCCACTGCCCACCCAATCACATAGGCAACGTGTTGTCATTTGATTTACAAATCATCAGGGCAGAGCAGCTGAGAAGCTAAGAGGTAGTGCTGAAGTGAATATTCTCTGTGAATGCCAAATTCAACAAATTCTGTGTATAGAGAACCGTTTCAATTATGTGGATACAAAATAGTTACTATTCATTTCCTGCTTCATTTGTGAATACAAATACTCATTTCAGTTACATTGTAGCTGTAGTCATCCAGTGGTGTAACCAAGGTGTCTCGAATAGAGGGGGGGGAGGCTTTCCTTTGCTGGGGGAGCACAACTAGGAGGAGGGCAAAAGCACAGAAAGAGGAGACAAATGAATAGGAGGGTACTAGACTTGAATGGGAAGCACAACCCCCACCTCCCCTTGGTTAGGCCTCTGTAGTCATCATACATGTGAGCAAAGGGTTAGACTAGATGACCTCCCCCCCCCCACACACCACTTTCCTTTCAACTCTATGCTCCTGTTTCAGTTTGGTTACTTCCTTTTGTTCTTTGGGTTACTCCGGCAGCGAGATGAGCACCAGACATCGCAGATTAGTGCTTATCTCGCATTGAAACCGTTCTTGTTTTAATCTGGATTTAATGTTTAGACATGTGTGTTATCGGGGATTTAGAATTAATCTGCATTTAAAGTAAACCACTTTTAATGTTTTCAAGAGCAGAAATGCAGATTAAAAGATTAAAGCACTATTTAAATCTGCATTAACTGTTTAAATGTTAAAAACACATTTTAATCTGCGAGTTTGTGAAACTGGTTTACAACTTGAAAATTCCACCTTAAATGTGCATTAGATTTCTCTAATCCGCATTAGTTGTCTTGTCTAAAAACGCCCCTAGTTCCGGCTATTGGGCATGTTGTTGGTCAACAGTGCTCTTGCGCAATAGCACTAAATCGCCCCACCAAAGTACAGGAATGAAATAGCCAAAAGTAAGGGAACAGTGAAATGAGGAACCAATATGTGAATATCCCCTCCCCAACGAAGATTTATTTGCATGTTATTCCTTTGAACGGATAGCTGAGTGAGTTTCCTGGATACAAAATGTTACATATGTTGCAGGGGACCTGCATATAGAGGTTACATATGGATACTCCAGGGCACCTGTTTTTTGTCTAGATTAGAGAGATGTCGGGATAAAGGGGGTTGCTCTACTCTGAGGGCTACAGCGTGTTTGAAAATTGGGGAGAACATAAGACATAGCCGGATGAGAGGGGTCCGCACAAAGACACATCTACCACATAGTAAGGTCACACTCCCCATGAAAACAGCTGCAAATTAGTATGCTGCATAAGGATCTAAGAGTCCAAAGACCTGGGCCCTGATCCACAAACCACTTACTCTAGAGTGGGTTTCAATGGGGCTACTTCGGAGTAAGTGGTTTGTGGATCATGACCCTTGAATCTGTTTATGGTTCTGTCACCCACCTACAGCATGACCTTGGGCAAGTCACTTCCTGCTCTCCCCACTCTGGGCCTCAGTTTCCCCGTCTGTCTTATCAGCAGAACGTTCCTTTCTTGCCTCAGTGAAGTTCTGTGAATGAAGCACCACAGAGCAGTGCACGGCTCTTCCCAAGATCCCAAAGATTCACTATATGTGATTGACAACAGCGCCAGAGCCTTGGACGGACCCAGCGAGATGTGGCTGGAGATGACTTGGAACAGTAGACTTTGGCAGAGCGCCCCCACCCACCCCGCCCTGCTGCAAGGGAAACACATCATGGATCCGCCTGCAGGTCTTGGAAAAGGAATAAATCTCGGAGCTGCGAAGGAAGCTGAAGTCTGCACATTAGCTCTGCTTAAACTCCGGGCGCATTAACTTGGGAGGTTAGAAACCGAAGCCAAAGAAATCTCGTTTGATTCACAACTTGTTTTGAGCACTCACCCATAAAGCAGCGCAGCCAGTGAATCACTCCAGCCAGTTAGTCATCCAACCACATTGACTGCACACTCAAAGGGAGCACAAAAAGAAACAGCCTCCTCCAGCTCCAGATAACACACACACACACACACACAGGGTGAAACTTGCTAATGGGACCCTTACCCCCAAACACAACGAAAGGCATTTGGGAGCATATCCCCCTTCCCAAAACCTTTCTCCCTGTCTCTGTTTCAGTGTTTCCCAAACAAGCCAACTCAATGACAGTTTAAAGCACTTCCCCCCGTTTTCTCATTGGCAAAGCCGTGGTCAAAGCTCTCTCCAGAGAGCGCTGGATAAAGCAGAGTTAATTTCAGATCAGCGCCGAGCAACTTGGAGAGTAAGCAATCCAAGTGTGACAGGGAACCCTCCTGCTTAGGAGAAAATGAACCGAGGGAAGGAGGAGAGAAGGGGCCGGTTCTCTGACACCTCAGAGCTTCCTTCAGGATCATCATGTCAAACTCTCCAGCCGAGAGCGACCGACCAAGGCAAGACAAGCAAAACATTTTCAACGCGAAGGCAAACAAACACCTCCGCTGCGCCCTACCTTCCAGTCCTTCTCTGCTTGATTAGCCAGAGCCCTGAGGGGATCCAATAGGTTCCTGTATGCAAATGCGGGACAGGATCCGGCACTTCCAGCGTCTTTTCCAAGCTAAAGCTAAAGCCCAACTTTCTGGAGCAAGCTCCCTCCCTTCCTTTCTCACTGGGAGGGTGCTGGAGCCTTTTGAATGGCAGATCGGGTGGCCCTATTGTGAAAAGGAGGAGGCAGTTGCCAAAGCAGCGTCAGCAGCACCCTTGGGGAGCCCTCAGTCACACAAGCCTGACAGAGGAAGCCAGCGTTAGCAAACTTGGGACGAGCCAAGCGCGCAAAGACGCAAGCTGGCACTCCGCTGGGACGCGCTCTCCTCTTAGCCTGTCTGCCCTTGAGGCTTTCTCTTTCCTCTATTCTGATCTCGTTCTGCTTTTCCTTTGCTTTCTTTTTCTTTACACAGCTTCTCAATTCCCTCCACCCTTCCTTTCTCTGCTTTTCCTTTCCCTTCATCTTCCTTCCCCCCATTCGATCCTTTTTTTCTTCCTTTCCCCTCTTTGCTCCCTTTCTCCAGCCCTCCTCTCTTCTGTGGAGTTCCCATTTGCCCCGTCCAGTTCTCCGCAGTACACATGTGAGTCTCACTCCCTCTCCCAGCGGGTATCAGAGGGCCGAGGAGCTGCCAACCTTTGCCAGGAGCGCAACAAAACTGGGAGCTCCAGAGTGGAGGGAAAGTTCAGGACCTGTACAGCCCGTCTGTCACATTAGGAGCCCGGGCCGGCCTGCTTTGCTCCTTGGAGCAGCCTGGACTCTGATCCCCATCCATCACATCTGGAATCACTGCACCAGGACAGCAATGTCTTGCAGGAAGGGGCCTTAGCTTGGGGGATGAGGTGAAGGGCAGCATGTGTGTTTAACCCCCCGTTTATATATAGACTCGCAGCTTTTGTACCTGACCCTTCTTGAAGTCCCATTAGAGAATGTTTATAAGGGGGTCGAAGAAAGTGAAATGAAATAGCTCCTGAAGACATGTCTCCCTCTGCCCCCCCCCCCATAAGCTCTCCCCAAGCACCAGGGCAACCCTTGGGACAGTGAAGGGGGGGGGGAGAGAATACCTCACACAGGTCTTTAAAAACAAAAACAAACCAAAAAACCCACCCCAGCAGCCTCGTTTGTATTTAACGGCATTGTGGTTTATGCCTGACGATGTGCACCACGACACTGAAGCAGACTCCAAGAGTTTTTAACAAGGGCCTGCAACGCCGAACCCCCTCCTTTTCCCTGGACCTCCTCAAACTTTCTAGTTCAATTCTCTTATTGAGCCAGTGCTTCTTAAAAGATACCTGCCTCCGTTCCGGTGTACACACAGACACAGACCCCCCCCCCCCCCCCCNAAATCTCTTCGCATTAACTGAAAGCAGACTCCCCTGGATTCCTGTTGCCATTGCTGCGAAGAGACTGAGAATGGTAGAGGGGGGGTGGTCGCGGGGGGGGGGGGAGAGAGAGTTCAGCTTCTTCAGCATAGGTAGCTATGACGAAGGGCAGCCACAACTTTTCCAAGGGCAGCCACTAGACACTTAAATCCAATTCAGTTCAAGACACTCTGGTGACTGGCAGGCTGAGCAAGTCTCGCCAAAATATAAGGAACCAGGCTACTACTCGGTTATGTCCCACTTCCTCCTTTGCTGATCTCCCTTCTCTGTCCCAGAGCACCGTTCGTGCCTTCGAGGCTCCCGGGCGCCCCCAAGCGGGAGGGTGGGGGGAGGGCTTATTGACTCTGCCAATGGAGCACTAGTGGAATCCATTCAGGGCAAGGGTGATGTTAGCAGCTACTTGCAGCGATCTCCCCATGGCCATCCAAAGACACTACCAGCCTCCCAGCAGACGCAGAGCACAAGAGAGGGAACGGGCATCCCCTCAGCCTCCTACCACAGAAGGGGAAAAGAAAGGCTCCCATAGATGGAACATCCTTCCTTCCCGTCATCCCCATAGCGCGGCGGTGGCCTAGCCAGATGGACTATTTAACGCGCCGCCCGCTGGTTGCTGCGAGGAACTGCCTGACGTTATGCTCTACTGGGGTCTTACATTCTAGTTGACTGAGAGGGTCCGAGCCTAGCCTTAAACCGTGACCCACCGGCCCCCATTTTCTGCTCCTCGCCATCAGCTACGCACAGTCAGATGTTTTCAGCTGGTCTTCCCCATCGGGAACAAATAGCAGAGGAATCCCATAGAAACAGATCTCTCGCCTGCCTCCTTACCGCCCGGAGTAAGAAAAGGAGGCACGCTGAAGGACACGATGCAGACGATAGCGGGAAAGGGTCACCTCTATGGGCACTGACAGGACAGGATTATCCTAAACCCAGGAGACCTTTCATTGGCTTCAGTCAGGAGACTCTAGATCAGGCCCCATAACCCTGCTAGCCAAGCTGACCTAACGCCCCTCTCTAGCGTGGCGGCATTCTTGCCAGTTACGCAAGGGTTAAGGGGGACCTGCTAGGCGCAACAAAGCCCGCGCGATCCACTAGTCACTTAATCCAAAGTGTGACTACTCCGGAGTAAGTGGTTTGTGGATCGCGAGGAGCCTTTGATTGGTGCGGACACTTTCCCCAGCTGCTCCCACCAGCACAGTTTTATAAACTGTCTTAGCTCTGGCTCAATAGATCGTCCTCCTTCGCCTGGCACCTTCACATTTCCCCGCGCAACAACCCCCTCCTCAATAGCGTCCATTCTCTCTCTCCCCAAACCATATTTCAAGACAGATGATGATGATGATGATGATGATGATTGATATATAGATTGCATTTACCGCTAATTGTCAAACATGAGTTTATTTTAATTGCTGTTTCCACCTGAGGAAGAATCCAGAGCTAATGGGCCGGTTCAGGACACAGAGACCCGTTCGTTCAGAACCTGTGGGCACGCAAGACTCGCTAGTAAAGTACGACGGAGGGAAGGAGGCATCCTCCCTTAGAGAAGTTTGACTTTTAATGGTGCAGGATTGCACCCGTCATGTGTCCCTCGGACAGCCCATTCCATGGAGTCTAGGCTCCCAGAATCGGTTCCTGTCACCAAGTCGGAGTCACTCACATTTGAATGGAAATTGTAAATTAATCATTAGAAACGGTAACAACTAACAACCGTGTGCGTGCGTGTGTGTGTGCGTGTGCGTGCGTGTGTGTGTGTGTGTGTGTGCGCGCGCGCGTGTGTATTTTCTCGGACCAGAGCTCCTTCGCTTCTCTCTTTCATCTCGAATCCGTGGAGCATCGTAGTTCTAGAGATAGAAATAGAAAAGGATGCTTGCTCCAATCATGGGCTTTTTAGAATTGGAAACAATAGCCCCGATGCACAAACCATTGAAGTCCTGCTCCGGAATAAGTAGTTTGTGCATTGTGGCCTATGTCTTTAGTTTCTTTCTGTTTCAAACAAACGAACGAACGAACTAAATTACAAGTCCTGTTTCCGCTGGGGCTTGGCGGTTCATTTTGCATCACTGCGCTGGGTTAGGACACCCTCAACGGGACCTGGTAGCTTTTAAACTCAGACCTTCGCACAAAGAAGCCCGGGACCCTCTCTTCTCTGGCCAAAAGAGAGAGAAAAATCAGGGGCCCAGTTAAGGGTGGTGGGTGGTGGTATCAATCTGATCGACACGGAAGGAAGGGGTTCAGTCACTCGTCCGGAAAAGAGCAGGGCCCCCTATGGACCCGATCCTGCGTACTGTGACGCTGGTGTGAGCAGGGACTCTCCTGGGGCAGACCAGGCCTTGCCGGATCAGGCCCTAAAATCATGTGCCCCCTGGCTTGGAGAGTTGGGGTGTTGCAAAGAAAGCAGGATCGGGCCCTGGAGGCGTGGCAATTTATTAATTATTATTATTATTATTATTAACAAACATTTATATAGCGCCAGCAGTGTACCTGGCACTTTACAATTTGGGATGCGCTAAGGGAGAGGATCCGGATGGGGACTGACAGGAGCTAAAGCCCCCCCCCCCCTTCTGCAATGGGGCAGGACAGAGTGACTGCTGCGCTCCCAGCTCCGTGGGAAGAAGAGTGATCCAGGAGGCTTCTTTCCCTCCTGTTTCCCTCCCACGAGGGAGAGTAACAAGTGGATTATGCTTCCACGCGGCCGCAGCTCCGGCAACTTCCGCCGACATAAGGGACTGGAGCTGTCCGGTTAGAGCAGCCAAGGAGGCTCCGGGCAGGTGCAAGGGATCGAGCCCTTCCCCCAGTCAGCCTCCCATGGACTATTTTTGCTTCCACTCCAGAACCGTTTCCCCTCTCCTCTCCCTGTTGATCCCGGGGACACCCGGGAGCCTTCGCTGATGACTTTCCCAGCAAATGTGCTTCCCTAGAAAGGGACTCAAAGAAACCGATTTAAGCCCAGGTCAGCACTGGCTGGCGGTTCTGCTTAGCTCCAGTCGGGGCTCCTTCGCCCCCAACAGCTTCTCTTGCCGAGCTAGAGACAGGCCGAGCTGACAACTCCGCTATTAGAGAAGGCCAAGCATTGCTCCGTTTGGCCGCGATGATCCACAAAGCGCTTACTCTAGGGTTCCGCCTCCGAATCGCGGCCTTTGGGGAAGACACACACCGTTTCAAATGGCTGTGCGGGCCACCAAACATTAACTGCGGAGGCTACTCTGGAGTAAGTGGTTGGTGGCCTCATTTTTCTCCCATTTGGAACTGACACCGCAACACCATACTCTCTCAAAGACGAGATGCTGCGAAGGAATTTACTCGGAATATTTTTAACCTTAAAAGAGATCTGATTAGCAGAGAGCAGGTAATCTCCGCTTTAACATTTCTTACCGGGCTGTATTAGAGTCCTATGCAGCCCTGCAACATGCATACGAAATGTTAAACCGGTGTTAAAGAGGAATTAAGATGCGTGTCTGTTTTCGCCCCTTGTGTCTCCTGTTTATTCTGCGGCCTAGTTTGACTGAGAAAAGACTAAAATAGGGAAACCAGGAGGCTGACAAACCTGCAATCCCTGGCTAACCGAGACTCCCCTCCATCTAGTATTCCTTGTCACAATTCCCTTCCCGCTGGGACACAAACCATTACCCGGTTCAGCTGCCTACGAAGGGTCAGATTAGAGAGGGTGGATAAGGCTTGGTCCCAAATGTTAAGAGCTGGAGACTTTGCTGGCAGAACTATGGGCTCCATGCTCTCACCGACACCGACAGAAATTGGTCCTATAAAAGGGATCATCTAACCAGCTTTGCCTCCAAACAACGCAGTCCCCAGAATCAAGCGCCCTCTCCTAGGCCACGATCCACTGACAAACCACTTACTCCGGAGTAGCCGCTGAAGCCCGCGGGAGTTAATCCGGAAAGTGGTTTGCAGATCGTGACCCTTGTCTCCTAAATAGGATTAGGGTTTTGTCTGTGCCCCCTCCCCATTCATTAACCCCTTCGAATCAGGCATTGCGAGCTTCTGCAAGAGCAACTTGCCTGAAAAGATTAAATTTGCAGTTTGCGTGCGGGCAATATTACCCTGATCGGAATATTTAAAAATAAAAATAAATAAATAATCCCAACCCACTAACAAAAGCATAAATCCCCATTGGCCCGCATGCCCCTCTCCTCTCTGGGAGGCTACCTGTCTGAACCTTCCTGGCGATGCTAACCAGAAACTATTCTTCATCATTAGCCCTCATTGTTATCATTCATTATCCTCGAGGAGCCGGGTGGCTCTCATTCAATTCCATGTAGCCATCACATCAGGTCACACATCACAGGGGACTTTCAAAAACTGTGAGAGAGGGTCGATCCTGTTGTTAGCACCCAGCTCCAGGTGGGTGGATCCCTCTGGGTCGATCCCGGTGTTAGCACCCAGCTGCAGTGGAGGCAATGCCACTTTCATAAAAGCCTCAAGGCAAGACCAGGGCACCTTGATGAGAAAAAGAAAAGCTTTGATTCTTTCATATGCTTTGGTTGGCTGCTCTTTTAAGGCTTTGTGTGTTAGTTTCAAAATTTTAGGAAAGTTCATTTTAGGTTCTGTGTTAGTGGGAGGGAGCTCTGGGACGACTGAATAATAATAATAATAATAATAATAATAAATGATATTTTATAATAGATATAGTAGTGGCCCCTTTCAGTCACAGATTCTGTAATGGTTACAAGATGGTATTTTGGTGATTCGCGGCTCTCCTCTCCTTTTTCTCCCATTTGGAACTGACACAGCAACCACACTCCTCTCTCTCTCCCAAAGGATGAGATGCTGCTAAGGAATTAACGATGAATATTTTAATCTTAAAAGAGATCCGATTAGCGGAGAATTTTCTGCGAATGGACCTAGTATATTCTTCCTTAATGAGCAATAATTGAAAACCACGGCTTATGCAGTGGTGGGAGAGAACCAAATATAACAACCCCCCCCCCCAAGCTACTATCGAGGCTGATTAAAAGCTCTCGGAACTGTGTGCAGTTCTTTACTGGGGTCTCAGAGACTGAACCCCGTCTCAATAGCAGGTATTAGGGGCTATTATTATAGGGAGACCATTCGCTCCCCCACTTCGCACCCCGTCCGATTGATTATCTTTGCATTCCTCGGGAGGTTTCTTGGCAAACGAATGACTGACAGGAATGGATGAAGGAAACGAATGGCCTGTAAACTTCCAGGTGAGCGCGTGGTTTTCGCCGCGCTGGGTCGGATAACTGGGAACGCTCTGCCGCGTCTGCCCCACTGGCGCAGCGTAGCTCATTGCGGCGAGCTCTGGCACAGCCAGGTCCCTATTGGGAGCCCACTACAGCGGTGCTGAATGGAATCGCCGCGCCTGTGCGCACTGCTCGCCCAGGGAATCCGAAGCAGCCTTTGAAATCACTTGTAGAGATGCTAGCTGGTGCAAACCGCTCTAAAAACGTAGAGGATCTTTCTCTCTGCCCAAGACCAGATTCTGATCTCCTTTATCCAGCTGAAAATCCGGAGTGAGTCCACCTGTTTGGCAATGTAAAAGAGAACGGAATCCGCACGCCCTCCCGCTCCAACTCAGATTAACACTGGTTTTAGGCCTTTTCTCCAGAAAGAGTGACTAGACCGACCTGTCCCTTTGCAAGACAGAAGGGTAAACGCTGAATAGGAAGAGACGAGGACCAAGGCAAACGCTGTTATAAAACCAGCAAAGCCACAGGGCCTATTTCCTCCAAAGCATTTTTGGGAAACGCGCTCTCCGCTTTGACTTTGCTGGGAGGCCAGTGGGAGGAATGGTCTCAGCTTCTCACCGAAATGGGAAAGCATTGGCTCTCGTGCTTTACACAGTGGTTTCACGGTGCTCTCCCTGGCTCTTTTCATTGCAGCGGGGGTTAGCGGCCTGCAACTGAGAATCCCTCTCTTCCCAGCAGCCTGTGCCTTAACGCTTTGTGGGTGCACACGAGGATTTCCCTCGGTGTTCGCTCTGATCCGTGTTCATGTAACCCCAGGCCCAGCTGCTTTCCCTATAGTCGACGAACACCCCAAACCTTCAGGAGGCGTTTAGTGGCGGCGGGGAAGAAAAGAAGGTGCCTGCGACTTGTTTCAAGTCTGGGGAGATGGCTGGGGGTGGGAAAGGGCACCCAGAGAAAGCAGCTAACTGCCAGCAAAGCGACTGGAGCGGACCGGACATAAGGCAAAGCAGGAGGAAAAGGAGCTAAGCGGTCAGATGGGAAGTGACCAGCGCGGCCCCATTGAAAGAGCCTCCCCGGGAGATGTCCGAGCATTCTCCCTCACCCCAATCCGCCGACTCTCTCTGCTGCTATCTATACGCTCTTTCGTAAAAGCCTGCTTTCGCTTTAGGCTGCGATCCACAAAGCTCTTGCTCCGGAGTAGAAGCGTCAATGGGGCTACTCCGAAGTAAATAAGTGGTTTGTGGATCTCTCGGCCCAAGTCTCTTGCTAGCCTATGACATTTTCTCTTTCCCTGTGGCCACTCTGGGCAAGTTGTGTTCGGTGCAACGGGGAGGGGGGGGAATGAATTCCCACTGAAATTTCGATTCACAGCTTGTGGCAGCAGAGTTTGTAAGTAGGGACGGACATTCTTCGACCATAGATAGAGAGTAGGTAGATACTAGCATTCTATATTCGCTTTCTCTTAACCTCCCAGGATAAGGGTAATTGTCTAAGCAAATGTTTGTCTGCCATTTTCAAACACGTCTTCAGCAATGTAAATGAAAATCAATCCGGTTTAATTCTGCTCAGCAAGGCGCCAAGGCGAGATGTCTTAGGGTGAAAACAGACATGACGCTAACCACCCTTTAACCACCCTTGGTGGTCATTTATGCATGTTTCAGGGCTGCATAGGGCACCAATACAGTCCTGCAACATGCATAAATAACCACCAAGGGTGGTTAAAGGGTGGTTAGCGTCATGTCTGTTTTCACCCTTAATTGCTCCTAATGAAATGAAGAGGATGGGCTCAGTCTCTTTGGTGGCTGGAGCGCAGGGCAGAAATTAACAGAGTGGCAATTTGGGGAGGAGGAAAGCGAATCATTAAGAAAGTCAATAATGGGAGACTGCAGGACAATTCTCCAAGGGCGCAATGCTCACTCATTAAAGTTCCGTGAGAGTTTTGCCATTGGACTTCAATGAAGTCTTATGCATCCGCTTCCAGACAGCGTGACTCTGTTTTGCAAGGGGGAGGGGAAAAAAAAGAAAAACACTTTAATAGGCCTGGCTTCTTTTCTCTTTCCTAAAGGGCACAACCACTAATTTGCTTGGAGGAGGAAAAAGTTTTTTTAAAAAAAATTATTTTAAAAATAAATTAAAAGTTCAAGAGCCATATAGCCAATTTGGAGAGGCTGTAAGTCAAGGCAATAAATCAGAGCCGCGGGACGAAGGGAAAGAAAGCGAGAAGAAAAGAAAAGAAAAGTTCGCTGGCAGAAAATAGGGGAGTGTTTGGGAAGATTAAAAGGCAGATGATAACAATAATAACAACACGAATAATAATTATTAATTAATTAATGATATAGTATAATATAATTAACACATACTTCTGACCGAGGAGCGCACGTTCCAAAACTTTGGAGAGCCATTCTCTTTGACATGAAACTTAACATAAAAGTTCGACCTTCTTCCAAGGATGTCTATTTCCTCCCAAAAGTGGCTCACCCTCCACCTCCATTCCGCTGAGGCAGCTGCAGAGCGATCCCTGGCAAAAGGGCTACTAGGGAGAGATCTGGCTCAATAGCTTGAGTTCTTGTGTGGCTTTGGACCAGCAGAGAGATTTCTCTCTGTCCCTGCTCGCCAGGCTCTCGCAGTCTGGGGAGGCAGAATCCCAGGTGTTGTTCCCCGTGAGCCAGGCTTGCTTTGAGCAGCTAGTCAAGTGCCTCTTGGAGAGAGGGGAGACGCCAGCGCGTTCCTGTCTCTCCACGGGCAACCCTGAACTCTAGGCCCTTCCCCGATTTCACATCCCCATCGGCCGCGTTCCAACCTCTTAGTCCGAAGAAGTCCCGACTACTCTGGCTTAAGTGCTTGGTGGGTCGCAGCCATCGTCCCAACAGCCCCAGAACCCGCGTAAACCCAGCAGGAGAGGTTCGAACCCTAGAAACACACAACTTCTTTACTGACTTCAGTGCCTTGGCTTGGATGCATCCTCTGAATTTATCCTCCCCATAAAGAGTCCCCCCCCCCATGTCACGCAAGGGACTCACCGTAGCAGGAAACCTGCAGGGCTCCGTTGTGGCCGCTGTCTTGCAGTTTGAGGTTGCTCTCCGGTGGAGTTTTGCAAGGGCCTCGTTGCATGTAGAGGTGCTGCTGCTGCTGCTGGTGCTGTTGGTATTTGTTAAAGGAGCTTTGCGCCCCAGCAGAGCTCGGAGCTTGCCCGCTGCCATCCAACTGGCATTCCTGCTGGCTATACCGGCCCCGGCACTTAGGGCTGCTGCTGCTGCTGTCGCCACCAAAGCTTTGCCCTTTGCTGGCCAGGAAAGCAGGGCTGAACTTGTCACTGGTTTGAAATGCCCTAAAAGGCGAGGAACCCTCTGCGCTCTGCGAGGAGGCTGCGTTGTAGTAGGAATCCATGGCAGCCGAATCACAATAAGAAACACAAGTATCAGCATTCATTCCTAAAATTAAAATGCCCGAGTGTCCTTAATGCGCTTGGAGGGGCACCAGGAGCTCCTCTCTCTCTCTCTCTCTCTCTCTCTCCCTCTCTCCAGTCTCTCTCTCACACACACACTCACAGCTGGGCCAGGCAGCTCTAAGAGGATTCAGATGTGCCTTCAAGCTGACCAGATCCCCCTCGCCTCAGATCTTGCAGAGAGAGCAGAAGGGTCCGCTCTGCCCTCCCTCTCCCGCTCACACACACTCATTCACTCTCTCCCTCCAAGAGATGAAACTCTGTAAAGTCCAAAGAAACTCTTCGCAGTAGCCCCCCCCCCCCACACACACATACACACACACATACAGACCTCTCCCCCAATTAATATGGAGATGATGACAGTGAAAGGGGGAGGGGGCCAAAAAAGGAAGGGGGATGGGAGAAAAGCAGAGCCGATCTTTTGCACAGAAAAGCTCTTTTTGTGATTTAAAAAAATTAGAAAATCAGACACATGACATGAATGCAATTAGGGGATGAAACCGGGGATCTGCGCAGGACTGAAGAGCAGGGAACAATTTAACGGTTATGACACAGTCCATTGGTTCTGGGCCTCTCCTCTATTGACTCTGCCAGGCAGCTGCAACAGAGACCCTTCAGTGCTAGATCGTCTCTTCTATTGATTAATTGCTTGATTAAAAGCTATAAGGACCTCCCCCCCCCAAAAAATAATAATAATCTTGGACTTATTTATCCCTTTAAGTCCCGCTCGCCACCAGAATTAACCCTTTCACCCACTGTGCCATCTTCAGACAGACAATGACTTTGTTAGCATTAGCCATGACCTCGGGGGCCACGCGCTATTACTCCGGAGTAACCCCTAGTGAAGGAAGTAAGTGATGTGGAGCATGGCCTCAGTTGCCATAGAAGGCACTCACCCCGTGGCTATGGAAAATTCTTCTGTTTAGGGGTTTGAGATTCACCCCCATACCTAATGTGTTATTGTTACACAAAGATGAGTTTAATTTGGCATAAGATAGACCCCTGGTGGCGAGGGGTTGAACGGAAAGCTGGGTTTCTCTTTGGAGTTCTCGATAAATATGCCTTATAAGGAAGCTGTGAGAATGGTGAAATGCAGAATTAGTGATATGGATGCACAAGTCACTAGGGCGAACGCTGCATATGTTAAAACTTCAACTTCACCTTTATATAAATACTGGTTACCTCCAGCTGTGAGCTCTAATTACTTAAACTGGTTTACTGATGCGGCCTATTGTAAAGCATTTCCTGCTCTAAGAATACAGTCCATTCGGGCTGAAGTTACAGCAGGCCGCTTTAGGGGTACTCCAGCTCCTTATTCGGAAGGATGGTGCATGTACGGTTTGGAGCAGGTGGAGGATCAGTTCCATTATCTTCGTGATTGCCCTATTTATGCTCATCCTAGGTGAAGATGATTTAAGATGGCTGAGATGGATATAAGCAGACCTCGCCATCAACAACTGGTGTTTTTATTGACTGATAGGAGGGAATATATTACCCGGGCAGTTGCATCATTTGCCATGGCAGCAATTTCTTTGAGAAGGAAGTGGACAGGAAATTGATTTGTTTTATGTGTTGATATGTTTGTGTTTATTTGTTATTTATGGATTTTTTTTCTTTGAGATTTGATCTCTCTCTACATACTATTTGTGTTTAATTTTCCTGTTCACGTGTTGTTTTGCTTTGTGTATCAATACGTGTCAAGGCATTTTTTGCCAGAACAATAAACTTATTACTTACTTAGTTTTATTTTTACATCCTAGGAAGAACTGTTTTTAAAATTCTTTAAAAAAATATGTCCCCATCAAAAATTCGAATTTGCGCCTGATTTATGCTTCCTCTTCAAATTAAATCCCTGACTGGGCAGCGGGGAAATATTTTTCTCTACATTTGCCAGCCACAAACAGGTATCTGGCTCCTGAGGTCTAGGCTGGGACCTTTGCTGGAAACTGCAAGCTGAATTATAAGCGACTTTTAAAAATTAAAAAACTAATCAATATCCATACATACACCCCCATTACAGCCTCTGAAGCTGATCAATAAATCAAGCCGAGCGGCCTCCACTCCTCCTTCCTCATTTAACTCCTGCTGCCCCTTACACTTTTTTTTTTTTACTCTGCCTTTCTTCCATGCCTACATCTGGTTTCTATTGCTAGCTTACCTTGAAGTTTTCAGTAATAAAGATATTACGCAAACGGCATCCACAGCTCGTCAGTAAAAAAAAAAGGAAAAAAAAAAAGGGGGGGGCGTTAACCCTTTCCTCCTCGCCTGTGGTCAGGGCAAACATTTATGCAAAGCTCCACACCGCCAGGGGATAAAAAAACCCAACGCGTCCCTTTCCCCAATTAGAGCCCAGATCCTGCCCCCAATGAAGCCGATGGGGACTGAACCCAAAGGAGGAGAAATGGGCATTGGTCTATAAATGGAGTTGTGGTGGTGGGGCTTCTTTTGGGAAAAGAGAATAGATTTATATTTCATGGGGGGGGGGGGCGGCGGGAGACACTCCAGGAAGTTGGGCCGCGATCTACAAACACTTACTTCAGAGTAGTCTCATGGAAGTTGTACGGGAGGGTTTCAATGGGACTGCTCCGGAGTAACTCCGACCTGGAAAATAGACCTAGGGAGTAAATAGCGAATTTTATTGCAAAGCAGTAGAGAGATGGATCTGTTGGTTTGCAAGGGGCTTGTTGGGAAAATGAGGAGGTGGGGTGGTGTTTAAAGATGATTCTGTCTGGGAAAATCTACCTAACATTATCGTGCGAACTAGAGGATTACTGAGATCGCCAGCTAGGAGTACTAGTCGGTGCCCTCTATCACCGGGATCCACTGTGCTGTCTTCTCTTAAGCAGCCCAAGATGGATTCATTACTTAGCTCCCCCAGCCAGAGCGGCAGCGATGAGTTTGTTCAGATTTCTGGTCCAAGAAAGCTTTCAGCGGATTTTCCTTCCTTATTCTCTTTATTACCTTCTTAATTCTTTCCTCATTTTTTTTTGTTTCTCCCCCCCCCCCTTCCTTCTCGCTCACCCTCTCTCTCTTATGACTTAATAAAAACCAAATCAAGTCAATGCATTCAAGTCTTTCCTAAAAACCGCTTCTGGACGGGCAGGGGGGAAATCCTCAGAGAAAAGTCAGCTGCGAGATCTTTGGGGCAGCGTGAGTATTCAGGGGGGTTTCAGCGCAGTGGTTAAATCAAGATTTTTATTTTTTTAAAATATTGAATACAGATAGTGGTTTCCACTTTCAGAACCATTTTAAAGGCAAAAGAATCCAGCCCAACCTCAACTATTCTAATAAAGGAACTTTGGCTGAGCACAAAATGCTTCCGCTAAGAGTGTGGGGAAGTAGGTACTATCAAGGGTTTCCCTTAATAACAGGCTGAATAATAATAATAATAATAATAATAATAATAATAATAATAAATAAGTTAATTATTATTCCAGCAGCTGCGGCACTAGCTAGACCTCGGTTTGCTGAAACCAAACTTTTGTTCCTTTCCCAAATTTACCACCCCCTTCCCTGGCTGCCTTCAATTGTAACGAAAATTCAATTAGCCTCCAATCAAGGGTAATCTGCAGCCCTGTTAAAAGGTTCGCTATAAAAATCTCTCCCTAACGACCAATTTGTGTCAGTGGAAGAGAAAGCTTAATCCTCCCTCCGTTTCCCAGTTAAAGGGGGTTTAAAAATCCAGCTATTAACCCTCCCCAAAAAGCAAACAGAACCCCGGAACCTCAGACAAGAGAATGGTTTTTTTGGTGTTTGTTTCCTAATTTTAATTCTGTTTTTTTTTTTTTTTTTTAAAGTAAACAACTAAAAATTAAAAAGCGGGCTGATAGATAAGACAGCCTCTTTGCTTTAGATTTTTTATTAACCCCGGACAATTAATTGCATCGGGCTCATTAAATGGGGAAAAAAAGCCAACGGAAAAAAAATCTTTGTTTATATTTGAAGGGGGAAAGTAATTTAAAATCAGTCAATCAATCGTGCCGTTCTGGCGAATGAATCTTTGCAGGAAGAAGCCGAGCTAAGCGGCTGGGAGCTCTCTCAGGAGGTCATCCCGGAAGTCAAACCGATACAAGCGATCGGAAAGCCACGATCCTGCTCTGCAAACCTCCAAGTTGCTTTTAGAGAATAACTAACTACATCGAAGTCCCAAACGAGGGGGAGAGGGCTACCGCGGCGAGGGGGAGAGCACCGCCGCCCCACATGAGGTGGGGGGTCTGGATCATGCTTTTTAAAATTCAAATTATCCCGGCATGAGATTGAGTTTGAAAAACCCTTTCGTTGGGAATTTGTCAGGAGAGTAGGAATCTTGAGAACATACGTGCGAACGGGTTGGAGTGATTGACTCGTCTGCCTGTTGGGGGAAAAAAGAACCCTGGTTCCACTTACTTCGGAGTAACCCCACTAAAGTCCGGAGGGCTATTTCGGAGTAAGTGGTTTGTGGATCGTGGCCAGGTCATAATCTCAATACCATCAAGCAGCCATTCTCTACTGGGATAAACAATGCAAATCGTTAAGACACCTTATATTTCATAGCGGATGAGCCATGAGGTTTAACCCTCCAAAGAGATACCTCTATCTGTATGATTGCAAACTAAGGTTTAGGTGACCTATCGTGGAGAAAAAAATACAGTTAGGAGCGATTAATATTTTTCTCTCTCTTTCTGAGAGCAAAAGAGTTTCGATTCCCTAATTTATTTTACTACTGTTTTGAAATAATTAGATCCATTATGCCATCTGATATAATCTGATCGATTTCAGGATGAGAAGGTGAACTCCATGCTGATGATATAAAAAATATAATATATATTTAAGAGCACAATCGTCCGACGTTAAAGTCAATGGGAGTTTTTCTATTGACTTCAATGGGTGCAGGATTGCAGCCTTAGGTTTACACACATAGGTGTACATACCTGCACATACACGCAGATATTCACTTGTATTGCCCCCTATTCTTTTATTGGCTATATTTGTGATGATGGTGTGCAGAGAAATTGTATTGTTTTAGATTAATTCGATTTTCGAGATTATACCATGAACCATGTGTTTGTATATGTGTGTGCGCATACATATGAGTGTAAGTTTCTATTAGTTTACATTATCCTGCATGCCATATATACGTCATAGTACGGGGTTTCCTGTTATCATGATGGACAAGACCTTATGTAGGAGCCTAGCTATCCATTATTGTATGATGAATTTAGATTCTACACATAGGTAAGATTATATCATAGGCAACAATCCTGAAACCAGTTATGTATGAGCAGCTCAAATGACTTTAAACAGGACGGGCTAGAAGTAAGTGCTTTCAGGATCATGGACAGATCCTTACTTTATCACGAGGTACATGGTTATATATGCACGTATACAGGTACAAATATATTTATTTTATATTTTATGTAGAGGTAGATAGTTTTTATGTTATCACAATATACAGGACTAGTACATATATACATATATATGTGCACAGTATGTATGGAGAGAGAGTACTCATGTTCCTGTGTTCACACAATATATGACATATTATCTGCATATACATTAATATATATCTGTGAACTCTGTGAACATACCTTTGATCATGTATATATACTACCACACCAAATATGTATATACATAGGTATATATTAACATAATATAGGAGTATACACCCTATAGTGTATAGGAATATTTCTATATTCCTATATGTGCACAATATATGTACTCATGCATGTGAAATGATATGTATGCATACACATACACATACACACACTACTAACACACCATATATGCATATACATGACTCTCTCTCTCTCTCTGGTGGGGTGAATATATACATCCCATATGGATATTATATCCATGAGGATCTATCTATCTATCTATCTATCTATCTATCTATCTATCTATCTATCTTCATGGATATAATCTATTATGCACATATAATATATATATGCTGCTATATATTCTCTCTCTCCCCTTATGCATAGAGGGCGATTCTGCCACTTTCACAATGTGCAGGAGCAGCAGCGCGGGTCTTTGTTTAATGTTCCTCACTCAATCCTCTCTCCAGTTACTGTAAGGAAGGACTCGGTGCGCTCTGTCTAACCTGTCCTAGGGAGAGTCGTTGCATGGCAGGCTGCTCTGTCTTTACTTCAGCGCCGGAGCATCGGCTGGCTCCGATTGCTAATTTCATCCCCAAGGAAGGGGGAAGAGTCAATGGGATTCGGCCGCAATGACGCGGTCTCTTGTTTCCCCTTTCCTTGTAAAGGCTGATGCGGCCACTCGCTCTTTTGGAGGGTTTCTAGCCATCCGGATCCAAACCCTCTTTCCCCAGGCAGCTCTCATTGCTTCGCTCCTGGAGGATCGCTCGAGGAGCGGATTGTCTGGTGCCTTGAGATGCGCCAGTGGACTCGCTTGCTTTGGACTGCCTGAAGGCTCCGGCTCTCGCTTCCCACCCAGCTATTCTTTGATCGAGGCTGTTTCCCAGCTCAGAGTAAATACCTACCGTCCAGCAAGGTGTACCTGAGCAAATCTAGTGCTGGAAACAAACAAACAAACAAACAAAGCCCAAGCCCGTTTAGGGGCTCACCCCCCCCCCAGCACTTTGCTGCAGCTGGCATCGCTGCCCCCTCATTCCCGGACACCCCTCCAGCTCGACTTGCCTAGCAACAGCGATCCATGACTACTTACGCCCCCCCCCCCGTTTAACAACTAGAGCCGCGGCCCCCTACTTTGGGGCAAGTGGTTGATGGATCTACCACACCGCCCAGGCCTCAGTTCCGCGTAGCTGGGGCTGATCAAACGCTTTCTCCACCTTTCCCCGCAGCAAACCCTGGCTCTCCTCTCATCTAGATTTTTAAAAGCACCTTTTTGTGCGATGGAAGGAGCAACTCTCATTGTGGCACTTCGAACCTGAGCCAAGCTCCAATAGGAGGCTTTGGATTAGGCCAACCCTTCCCTCTGCCCCTTCCTGCCCCTCATCCCTTCCTGCTCTTTACTTGAAAGAGCGGACACCGGGGGTTGAATCGGACCAATTTTGTCCACCATCTAGGTCCCTTCCTGTCCTGGCCCCCTGTAAAGCCCCATCTGAATATAGATGAAACTAGCCACCCCCACCCCCTTGCTGGTTTATTTTCTTTGCTGATGGCTTATTAAGAAGGTTCATAGGTGCCTTTTGAAAGGGCTTCCCCCTCTACGCCAGTCTCGGGGTACAATCCTGTACTCACTGAAGTGAACGGCTTTGGATTTAGTGGGCCAGAATCACACGCAAAGACTATCATTAATTCCTCAGTCTTTCCAGTCTGAGAAGAGCAGAAACTGCCAGCAGGGAAGTCTAGCTTGTTCCTGGTTGCCCCATCTGAACACAGCTCAGCTCTCCCGGCCCACACTGAGAAAAAATTTGGGGCCCCGTTCTTCCTGGCCCCCTATCTCCCTCACATCACCCTATCACAAGTTTTAAAATCAATTTCTAGAGATCCTACTGGTACTTTAGTTACACATAGGTTTCTTGTAACTATTATTTTACTCATCAAACATATTTTTCTGGGGTCCTCCTGAGCTTGGGGGCTGGTACAATTGTACCCCATTCCCGCCTGTCGTCGGGTCTGCTTCTTTTTCTCCAAATGTTATTCAGGACTTTTGAGATCTTTCTTTTCCTCATCTTGGAAATGCCCCCTCCCACTTGTTGAAGTGGAACAATAATTCTTCTCGCTCTCCCCCCCCCCCCTTTCTTCATCTGCCTTGATCAAACCAGTGAAAAGTCAGTAGCTCATGTAGCAGCATCTGCTCCGTTTCTATCGTTCTGAAGCTTCCTTTTAACGCCACTTCAATCAGACATAAAAACATGGGAGGCAGACCGTGACAGAGGAGAAGCCGGCTTGTTGGGGGCCTGCGATTTTACATTTCCATGTGTTCTTTCGGAGTGAATTGAGCTCGTCTGATCCAAGATGAGCTGCAATCAAGTTTCATCCCCACTCGAAGGCTCTAGGCATCTTTCCTTCCCTCCATGGCTTCCTTTTGAGTTTCTTCCCCTAGACGTCGCCACCCTTTTTGTGCCTGAGACCAGTGGGGGAAGAAACTCAAAGGAAACCACTGAAACCCCTCTCTTAGGTTGCGATTCATAAAAAGAACTAGGAACAGGCAGTACTTGAAGGATGAGGTCTGGGAGCTGCCCCTTTGTGGCACATCAGTTTCACCCAGAGAGATTGTCTGGTGTAGGAAACTAATCTTTGATGGTCACCTCATTTCCCCCCAGCTTGTTCTGTCCATTGGTAAATGCAGGCTGCATCCCCAAAGTACAGAATTCCACCCTCCCTTCCCATGTCTTTCCCCAGCGCCCTAGGCAGAGACAAAGAAGTTTGAATGATATATTTTATTGGACCAACTACTGTTGGTGGAAATGTGCAAGCTTTAAGACCTCGCAGGGTCCTTCCTCAGGTAAATAGGAATCAGAACTGACTCTGGAGCCTAGGAAAAAAAGGTAAATAAAGCAACTACCCCCTCCCAACTCCTTGCACAGCCCCTCTACCCCCAGCTCTACCTGCCCCAGCCCCCTACCTAGCCTGTCTCCACGTCCCCCCACCCCACTTTGGTTCTGACTCCTACTTACCTGACTAGGGGCAGAGGGACACGGGGCAGTGCGGATCCCCACCCCGCTCTCACAACAGTCTTCTTAGTCACGGTACTGAAACTGACAAAGCTCCCAGACTTTGGTACCTACCGTGGGTACAGGCCCAGGAATGGAACGCAGGAAGTCTGTCTCCAGGTTGGCTGATCAAACGTTGGTTCCTCCTCATAGCATGATTTCTTGCAAATGTCTGGTTTGTCACGTGTGTGTGCTTGGGGAGGAGACCCCCTTCTGTTTAAGTTGTGATCTTCTTTTGTTCCAGAATGTTAGGATGCTGGAGCCCACCCCAGCAAGCCAAAACAAGTATCTTTTCCAAAGTCAAGGAAAACGAGGACCTGAAGATGAGTTCATTCTGCATGAAGGTCCTTCTGCCTCAATGACTTGGGAAAACAAGAGGCAACTGATGTGATGGGAAGATGAAGATTTGAATGGTATCAAGCTTGAGCTAGGTAGCGCCAGGCTGGCAGCAGTATGCGGCCCTCGACTGAGTGATATGCTGCAGCAGTGCTACACCCAGATACAGAACTCTCCCCAGCGTAATGCACAGCAGACAGACTGCAAAACGCGACCAAGATCTACTCTGACTGACATCATCCACTTCTTCTCAAGGAAATGGTTTATGCATCATAGTCTAAGCCAGGAGTGGGGAACCTCAGGCCTGGACCCCTAGGGTTCTGGCTCCTGGATCCAGTTCCCGCGCCCAAGCACTGAAAAAATGAGCGCATGGCAAGGAAGCTGAGATGAGGTATAACAGCATGCAGTGGGTGCACAAGGACAGGCGACACGATCCATGGCACGGATCCATGATGTGGACCCTTCTTTTCTTGAGTGCAGTGCACCCCGTATGCATCCCTGCCCACAATTTCTCTGTGGCCCTCTGAGCTTGTACTAATTTTTAAAGAGACTCCTGGGAGGGAAAATGTCCCCCACCTCTGGTCTACGCCGTCAGTTTTCAAAGTCAGGGTCCAGTCTTGGGAATACATGGTGCTGGTAGAACTCCAACAAGCAGGTGGTGGTGGGATTCTTGTGACCCTGAGGCAGGGAGTTCCCCGCAAGGAAGTACAGGCTGAGTCCTCTAGAGTTTGAGAAAGCAAGGCTCGCCCTGCATGTCAGAAAGCAATGAGGGAGCTCCTGTGATGGGGAGCAAAGCAATATGGGAAGCTCTGCTGGTTGTCTTGACCTTTTGCCCTCGCTCCTTCTTCCTCTGCTGTGTTCTAGCCCTCATCATTGAAGAGAATCAAGAAACAAACTTGTCGGTGTTGCATTCTCATCTCCTTGAGAGGCACTGGCCCACTTGATCTCATTTGACTCCTTCTTGGGTTAGAGGATGCTCAGACAACTACGAGAATCGCATCAGACGATTCTCCTCATTGCTCAGATTATTAGTCAAGTCAAACAAGTTTATTTATATAGCCATAGGCATTATAAAATAGGATAACATAGGATGCCCAGATTATTAATAACAATGAGTTAATGATGACTTAATGGTTAAAGCTCAGGACAGTACACAACAAATAAAATAGCACATAACTTTGTATGCTGAGCATTTTAGGGAAGCAAAGTAAGACTGATCTATTTGGCCAGGCTTTGAACCGGTAGGGTTGTTTGGGATGACATTTTAGGGGTATTTTATCCATATATAAAATACAAGCTAAAACCCATGTGTATATGATATATAGTATATAATTATGTATATGCTCACTACACACACACACACACACACACACACACACACACACACAAAAACCACTATCACCATCATATATATGTATATATATGAGTATATATAATATACTATGCATATAAAGGAGTATATAACTATGTATATATGTGCATGTGCATATATACTCATTATATGCATGACATATACGCCATATATGCCATGCATATATAAACCAATATATAATATTGCTTTATGGATTTTATCTTTTTGTTTTATATTTTTGATGTTAGCCACTCTGCGACGTGAGGAAGGGCAGGGTAAAAAGCTAAATAAATAAATATTTTAAAAATATATTAAAAAGCACATGTATAACACCATGTATATTTGTTTGTGTTTATATCAACAAATATAAAACCCCACATGTCTAACATACTCCACCCCATTCCACCCACTCTGACTTCCTTGCTGAGAATCTCAGGTCAGTCAGTCTCCATCTCCATGCACACCTTCTGGGTGTCCCCTTACCCCCTCATCTCTCTCCCAAGTCTGCCCATGCCCCCTTATCATGGTGACCCTATTCTTGAACACAATCGTTTCCTCTGGCTGCTGCTCATGTTGCAATGGCGTGCGGGCTGTAACAGGAAGCTCAGCCTCAGTCCAGCTCCTAGGTGCCTTGTGTGCTTATGTTTACTTGGGGTGTTTTTAAATGAGCAAGGCAATGGGGTGGGGTGAGTCTGTGGCTGCTGAGTGGCACTGCCCTGGAGCACCCACTCAGGTGGAGTGCGTGGGGAGGGATTCAAACAGGTGGTCACTGCAACCACAGAGGCAGCCCCCATGCACTCCCTCTACCACGGACCATGGGGGAGGGGGAAATGCGCCAGGCTGGCCTTTGTGACATGTCCCCAGCACAAGTGCTGGGGAACCCAGACTCCCCAGCTCTCCCAACCAGTTCTTGTGACTTGCACAAGACTTGTGACTTGTCACTTCCCCCGCCCATAGTGCCTCTGAGAGGCGACCCGGTTTGCTGGCATGACTGCCTGCCACCATTCATATGGGCAGGAGCTCTGTGGCCACCCATTGCCATGGAGCTATTTGGATTGCCCCGCATGGGCAGGAAAATTCCAGATTTCCTGGCAGTGCTCTGTGAATGGCCATGAGTGGGTATTCAGCGGCTCACAGGAGTGCTCATCTGACCAGATGGGCAGCGGGCTCCATGGCTCCTGAGTGGCCTTGGATGGTAACATCTCATCTGAAAACACCCCTTGCGCGGTGTGACATCAATACCATGCCTTTGGAACTATCAAGAGGCCTTCCAGCTCCTGCCTGGGGAAAAATAAAAGCCTCCTGAAATTGACCTTCCAAATTCTCCTTTGATCATGCTCAGGCCTGATCATGCTCAGGCAAGACTTTTATTGGAATCAATGGGCATTTGGGCTGTGTAAAGGCCTTATGATTTTTAACAAAAGTTTTTTTAAAAAGTTGTTAAAAATACATAGGTCGGAATGCTGTAGAAGCTGATGTCCTGGCCAGGAAAATGATTTGGACTAGTAAGAGAAGAGTTCTTTGCAACCAATGAAGTTTTACCCCCATGTAAGGTATTGGCTAGGAAGTCTGAGTGACACTCTGGCTTGTTCCCTTTGAGAGTCCTGCTCTAGTGCTGATTGGCTTCCTGCTTTCCTTGTCCACAGTCATTCTTCACAGTGAGCCCTGCATCAGCCAGCAAGGGAGCTGAGGCAATGCTTCACCTAATATGGGAAGGGGTGAGATAAAAAAGGATGTGGCTAGGAACATAGACGTATGAGGTGAAGATGAATCTGTTGATCTAAATCAGGGGTAGGGAACCTCAGGGCCAGGGACCAAGTGTGTCTCATGGCTAGTTTTTATTTCTCCCTTTCCATTTCCTGGATCTGGCCCCTGGATCAAGCTTTTACCCCTAAGCACTGAAAGACTGAGTTCAGGGTAAGGAAGCAGAGAGTTGGGCTGCTGGGCATGCACACAAGGACAGAGAACAAAGACACAGTACAGATCCATGATCTGGACCCTTCTCTTCCTGAGCACACCCCTTAAGCACCCTTGCCTCACTTTCTAGCTTCTACTCATTTTCAAAGTGGCCTTTGGGAGGGAAAAGATTCCCTATCCCTGATCTAAATTGTCCAAGAGGACTAGAGATTTATTTAATTTAATTTATTTATTGATGCTTAATTTCCCTCTCAAACTGGAACACACCTGCAAGAGGCTTATTCAGTAGGTCGTGGTTATTGTTGGCAAGCTGGATCCTTCTTAGGATGCCCTAAGAGGCCAGGCACACCACAATCACTAGCTGCTTCTAAATCATTCTTCCTCTAGGCCAGTCATTGTTTTTCAGGCTCCAAAATTTGGAACCAACACAGAGAGCTTGTACTGTTTGTACCCTTGGCTCTTGTGTTAATTGCTGTCCTAAACATAAAGCAACAATTGATAAGTTATAGGAAATCCTTAGAGCCCTTTGTGTCTCCTGTGTCTTGGCAGGGACAGTGTGAGAGAGACATAGGGAACTCTCTTGGAGAGCTAGGGTTCTTAGAGCTCTCTGTGTTTGCGCGTCTGTGTACTCCAATGTTCTTTAAAAGAGTGAAGTATAAGACAGGAGAAGAAATCCTTGCCACAATTGGGAACTCTCTGAGCTGTGGAATTAGAGCCTGATCCACTGAGTCAATAGAGATTCCCGTTGATGTTAGATCAAGCCCTTTAAGAGAGCATATTCATTTGGTTCCCAGTGTCAGCTGGACCTAAAGTGATCCCGGAGGAGAGGAGTCTCTTGTAGGAGAAAGCAGTATAAGGGGATGGTATTTTCTGGGCCTCCTTTTAGGGCAGGCCAGGCCAGGCATCAAGGGGAGGGCTAAGACCCAGAGGGTGGCCGGGCAGAAGGCTCTGAATGGGCGGTTTCAGCCGAAGCCTAGTCTCCAAGGTCCCCATGACCTCCTTGGAGGTCACTGGAAGCGCCCAGGCTTTTGGCACTAGTCCTGGCAGTTGTGGCATTTACCACCCTCTTGGGGTGTGTCCCAGCCTTGGGAATTTCCTCTTTGCCCTCTGCCAGGGAACACAATACAAAGAGGGTAGGGAAAGGGAGGGAGGAAGCGAAAGGAAAGCCGAAGGGGGGCGGGGGGGGGGGGGCGTTCATCGGGAAAGGCATCTACTGGCATTTCGTGCACCTGTCAGTGCGCAGCTTGTGAGGATCACCGTGACCTTTCCGAGCATGGGAGAGCAGGCCAGCCAGAGCCAATGGGGGAGGCCAGGGCAGGAGGGAGAGGGGATGGAAAGAGAAAGGGGAGAAGGGGGAGAGATGGAGAAGGGAAAGAAAGAAAGAAAGAAAGGCAATGGAAGGGAGAAAGGGAGCCAGTGCCAGTGGCAAAAGGCGGGAGGCACAGAAGCGACGACTGTGTGTGTCTGTGTGTGAGAAAGTCAGTCTGTGGGGATGTATGAGGGAGCAAGAGCCGGGAGGGGAATTTAAGGGCATCTGGAATGCTAGATTCCTCCCCAGGGCATCTATTCCTGAAGCTAATGCAGGACCTTGGGGTTGAAGGACAGCCCGATTGTGCGATCCGGGGCGCTGCCAAACACTCCCGCCGCTAGGCTGCTGTGAAATGCACCCAACCGGGCATCTGCTCATTTTTTTCTTCTGCGCTAGCCCTGAATAACAGCGTCATCCCCCGCCTCTATGCAGCTGCATCCCTGTTTTCTCAGCGCCCGCAGCAGCAGCCGGTGTAGGCAGCCGAGAGTGGGAAGAGCATGGAGAGTTTGAACCGCTACTTTTTCAAACACCCGAGGTAGATAGATCAGTCCAGCCACCCCGGGTTTCCTCTCCTCCACATCGGGCTGCTCCCACGTGCAAAAAACATCTTTGCTCTGCGCTTTTGTGTGTCAAGGAGATCGGAACACTGTGTGCCCCTCCCCACGTATACCGGCTAGCGTACAGCACATTTTAGCAAAAAGAAAAAAGGCCAACGGGATTTTCTACCATCATTTAGGGGCTTTCCTTTTCCTATTTTTCTTCTGACAGTCATTTTTAGGGGCTCCACTAACCCCGATCGTTGGTAAAATCTAACTTGGATTCAATGCAGAAAGTAGTATTATTTTTTTTTAAAAAATTAAATACAGTGTATTATTACTACAAATGAATAACACAATAATTACGTGCAGTGGAATCACTGCAACCAAGTGTATATGTAATAACAACGAGTGGGAGATATTGTCAGTGATAATACTAATTCCTAATTAACAATAACTAATCATTTATTAACAACAAAAATATATGACTGGGAGCAATAACGATACCAATAATGACACAAACCAATTCATTAATATTGTTCGTGTCAATATCATCATCCCCTTAGCATGCAGCCAGATTAAGGATGTTTTGCTCCCACTGAAAATATAAATTAATTGCTTGCAATCAAAATTAATTGGTTTGCATTATCAATATAACGTAGTAAATAACATCTATTTTATATTTATTATTATTTTATTATTCTATCATGCAATGGGTTAATGATGTAATAAGACCATCAATCACGACTATTTATTGTTTATAATAAACTGGGCTGTAACCCTGAAATTTACCATTTACTCCAGAGCAGCCCAATTCTCTTTAGTGGGATCACTCCGTAGGAAATCGCTTCAGAATTGCAGCTATAAACCAATAAATGACGTTGCTGTGAATACCGTCGTCTCATTATTAAACTAACATGGAGTGAGATTAAAAGAGGATTTGCTCCAATAAATAATAATAATAATAATAATAATAATAAATTAATAAAACAAAACAACATTATTATGATATTCTATTGTAACAAACGAAACAAACAAAACCAGGCAAAAGAAAACAACAATCAAATCAATCAGATCAATCATCATCTGGCAGGCCTGCGCAGTGTTTGCCTCTCACACAGTGGGAAGGCACTCACACCCGCTTCTCGTCTAATGTAATAGGAAATCACATACATAATTATACAGTTCGAATAAACGTGCGCGCCAAAGACGCTTTGACTATCGAAAGGATGGGAGCTAACATGGAGCATATGTCCCGATTTCCACCGTGGGGGAACAGTCAAAGCCGGGGCCTCTTGCAAACTCCCCTCAGCCCCCGCGCTGTTGAATGCGATGGCTGTCAGGTTGACATGAAAAGGAGCAGGGAAAGTGCGTTCTGGCTAAACAAGGTAACAAACCAACCAACCCAGGCTCTAACGGGAATAAAGGAAGCGGCCCAGCCTAGGGAGTGTAGAAAACAAGTAGCAAAGGCAAATAGAGGGGCGATCAGCGCCGAGAGAGAGAGAGAAACACGAGGAGGAGAAAAGCCTCTTTGCTTGAATTCCGGAGAGCGAGCGAGCGAGCGAGCATGCGAACCCCGCCCCCCTCGCCATCGCATTGACCAGCTTTTCCCAGAGATTTGGTGCTTTCTGATTTATTTATTTTTTTAAAAAAATTCATTTGATATTTCCTCACGCGCTAGGTTAATCGCTTTGGATCATTTTCCACCTCCGAAACCAGACCATTAAAAAAAAATAGCATGGCACAACAGCCTCCCTGTTCCTGCCCAGTTAGTTACCACATCAGATTAGCCTTTGCCTCAAAGACACTGTTTATTAACAGGAGAATGAAAACCTCAACCCCGTTCCATCTGCTGCCGGGCTGAGCCCTAGCTTGCGAGGATGAATGTTAACAGGTCCCCCTCGCGATAAACTGGCCAGCTGAGACAGGCATCAGTGCAGCCAAGTGAGGCTAAGCACATAGCATATCATGCCAACAGGTTGAACGACTTAATACTAAAAGCCTTCTCTAACCCTTGGGTAGGAGCTCAAGGCGGATGTGATTTTAGAAAAGGTTTAGTGTCCCTCTTTTAGTCTTCTCTGTGTGGCACTTAAGTGACATTTTCTTGATTTTTATCCATCACTCTTTCTTCCCTGAAACAATATTGTCTTCTTTTTGAAAAAAGAAAAAATTCAAAGCCCCCATCAGAGAGCAGAGGAGGATTAATGGCATCTAATAAATGGAACTATAATGTTTTAGTAAATCCAGACTTGCATGGCAAGGCAAGGCAAGACTTGTTATATTCCAAGGCGCCTTTCCTAGGGTGAGTTCACAGCTGTTGGCAACCTCAGGGCCAGATCCTCTGATTTATCAGTATACACACACCAGTCACATCTGCCCTATTAATTCGCTCTTACACCCATAGAAGGATGATTATTGCCTTTCCTTGCAAGAGGAAACTGAGGGACAAGGAGCAGAAGTCACTTTGCTAAGAATACACAGCTATTCAGTGGCAAAGTTCATAGAACCCCCAAAGTCCCTATTCTTTGTCCCCTGATGTGGCTACTATAGTCCTCCAGAGAGCCAAGGTGACTTCTAAAAACAATCCATACAATTTATCCTCAAGCTTATAGCTAGGCTGCAAAATGCATAATTAGGCATCAAAATGAAAATGGGTTGATTTTTAGGTCTGCACAAATCTCAGTGGAGTCAATGGAAGATGTCAGAGCTCACCACCTTTCAAAATGAGGCAATTTCATAGGAATTTAGCAGCATACTCAGGTTTGAACATTTCAGATTGAATTATTTATCCTGATATGCAGGAAAACAATGTTTCAGTAGCCTGCAAATGGGATTGAGCGGTGAGGGCAAAGTGGAAGAAACATGAGTGAAAGCCACATAGACTCTCAGTAAAGGGGAAGTATCACTAAGAAATGTGCTACGAAGGTGTGAGCAGTGATTAATTTTAAAGAGCTGTCTTCAGTGATTTAAAACTTAAGAGTACCAAATATTTAATTATTTTTTTTTAAAAAAGGAGGTCAGAAACTATCATCAGCCACTCCAGAATGTTGCCAGTCTGGGACTGAGACTGACAATGGGTTAAATTTATTTGGCATTGGGATGAGGCTGGAAAGACAGCGAGACAGGCCTTTTCCCAAGTTAGAAATGACAGGCCAATCAGCTGAGCCCCAGGGACACCTGTGTCCTTACCGCCACTCAGATTTATAGAGTGCAACTTTTTAATAAAAAACACACACATCTCCCCACTTTGGTGCATTAAGAGATTTCTAGCAAAACACAGTAATGTCGCTATAAATTTCCCTCCCAGCACCCTCGCAAGTAATAACTCAAACCCCAGCATTTTGTATTTAATGTTTATTTTGATGGCTGCATTCCAGAAGGAAAAGGGAAAAGAGGCAAAATCGACTGCCGCCCCCACCCACTGTTGCTATTAGCCTGATGTTTCTAATAAAAGCCAGTGCAAACTGGGAAACAAACACTTTGAAAAAAGGATTGAGGGGAGTTGATCAGCTGGGCAGCTGGGGAGAGAAACCAAGGGTCTTGACTTTTACAAACCTACTATTTGAAGTCATCCATCCTACACAGTCTCTTATGGATTCCTAGATTAACACCATCATTTGGACCACGAGCAGGCCCTTAGCTTGTAGATGGACACTGGCACTTATTTATTTGTAAAGATTGGGGTAGTGGTGGCAGTGATGAGGGCAGACTGTGTGTCAAGGGGGGCAATTTATTCTGACTAAGAAGCTGAGTGGGGGGAAACTTGGAACACATATTTCTACAGGGGGTACCAAAACATTTATGGGGGCGAGGAGGAGCAGGGCCCTTCCATGCTCTCTCCCCCGCCCAGCTGTGACCTGATCCCAAGGAAAGACCTGGGTGCCTTCTTATTCCAGTCACCAGCAGTACAGTGGCCTCCAAAGTGTTGGATGGGGACCCTGAGTGGTGTCCTGTCATCTATAGATGGAGTCACTATCCCAACTGATATTCAATATACTTGATCTCTGGGGTAATGGACTTATATTTAAGTGTCAAACTGAGATCACTACAGGCACAGGTTTTAGGAACTAAATATCTAGCTGTGGGCACATCCTAGTAATAAAAGGCCCAGGATCGCACAAACAGGCCATGAAGAGCCAGCCAGTATGCAAGCTCCAGCCAATAACTATTGATTCTAGTGACATCAGAGGCTTCCATAGTATTGTTGGGACCTCAGGGTGTGGCTGGGGGTGGGGCACGCCATCTGCCAATGAGGGACTGATCCTGACTTCTGTTTGATGTACTTTGCCTGTCATTGTTGCTGTCCAGGGCAAGGATAGCAACGAAGTCTCAAAATGGGGTCCTGCCAGCAAAATGTTTGGGAACCAGCAAGCTAAAGTCCCATGGGATGCTGAATATTTATTTACCCAGGTGAGATCCACACTCTAATGTATTTTCTATCCAGGAACAGCAATTCTTGTTACTGTATCTGGAAACAAGGCTTCTTAGCAATGAAGGATGATCGTCACCTTCACACCTAGGCAGCGTGTGTGAGAGTTGCAGTACATACATCCTAGAGAGCATTGCAGTCATAGGGTGTTTTTAAATGAGCAAGGCTTGGGGTGGTGGGGTTTGTGGCCGCTGAGTGGCACATCTGTGGAGCAGCCACTCAGGTGGGTGTGAATGGGAAGGGTTTCTAATGGGTGACTCCCAGTGTGGCTATGGCGGTAGCCACCTCATACTCCCCCTGCCATAGACCATGGGGGTAGGGGAAGCATGCTGGGCTGGCCTCTCAAATTGACATATCCCAGCCTGGAGCACTGGGGAATCGGACTCCCCAGCGCTCACGGCCAGTTCCTGTGACTTACAAAGGCGGTGTCACCCAATCACAGCGCCTCTGAGTGGGGGACCTGTCTGCTAGCATGGGTGACCAGCCCAGTTCATTTGGGCAGGGAATGTGTGGGCACACATTGCCCTCCCACGTTTTTGGCTTGCCCCGCACGGTGCTCTTCGGATTTTTCGGCAGTGCCCCATGAGTGGTTCACAGGAGCGCGCATCCCCCCACTCTATCTTCAGATGGGCAGTCAGATTAGTGGCTCCTGGGTGGCCATGAATGGTAGAATCTCATTTAAAAACACCCATGGTGGGTACAGTTCAGAAGATAATCAAAAGGGTGGTATGGCAGCCACCACAAGTGTATTATTCTCTGCTATCCTTCCTAGATCAACTGTGCTCTAGAGTTTTCAGACCTACTCCTGTCCTGGAAGCTCGTCCTACTGGCTATCAGCACTCAGACACCACTCACTCCTTAGGTATCCCGCCTCCATGCTTTAAATCGGCGGGTGTTCGGGCTTTGCTGTGATGGGCCCCTCAGTGTGGAACTTGCTCCTGCCAGATGTTTGTTTCAGTTCCTTCCTCCTCACCTTCCAAAATCATCTGAAGACTTTTCTGTTCTCCAGATGCTTTTAGAAGATCCACTGCTGCTTCCCTATAAAGTATTTTTTTTCCTCCCCCCCCCCCGCTTTACCTTCCTCATTTAAACTGTTTTAAATTGATTTTATATGGATATTTAGAGGTATACTGTGAAGCGCCCAAGTGCCATTTGGTGGGGGAGTGCTATACAAATAAAATGTATTATTTTATTTCTTAGCATTTTTATGCCGCCCTCTCACGCCCACGGCATCTCGGGGTGGCTAACAATACGGTAAAACAATAAAATACATTAAAAACCAACATCACTTAAAATATTTGTTAAAACCCCCAACCCTAACCCTACCCTACAATTCCCCCAAATTCCCCACCCCACCAATCTCCCCTATTTACCCCTCCCTCCCCCCTCCCCTCCAAAGGCCTGGAACAGCCAAGTCTTGCATGCCTGCCGAAAGGCGAGCCGACCCGGGGCCAGGCGGGCTTCCTTCGGAAGGGAGTTCCACAACTGTGGCCCGACCACCGAGAATGTCCTCTCCATTGTGGACCCCCGCCTTACACGGGGGACCTCCAGATAGGCACCCCCAGTGGATCGGAGGGTCCGTCCTGAGTCACAGAAGGCGAGGCGGTCCCCAATATAAGATGGGCTGAGACCGTTTAGGGCTTTGTATACCAATACTAGCACCTTGAACCTGGCTTGGTACGCTGTAGGCAGCCAGTGCAGAGAACGGAGCACTGGTGTAATGTGCTCACGGCGACCTGTCCCCATAAGGAGATGGGCCGCCGCATTCTGCACCAGCTGCAGCCTCCGAACCAATATCAAGGGAAGCCCCACGTACAGCGCGTTGCAGTAGTCAAGCCTTGAGGTAACGAAGGCATGGATGAGAGTGGCCAGGTCGGGTCTGGAGCTGTATGGGCTCAGTCTCCGCACCAGATACAGCTGGCAGAAGGCGGCTTTAGCCACCGCCTCCCCCTGCTGATCCAGGCAGAGGTCCGCATCCAAAATCACCCCCAGACTCCGAACCTGCTGGGCAACCGGAGGGCAGACCCCCCCAATAGGAGGAGCCGACACCTCCTTCGCCCTCCCCACCACCATCACCTCCGTCTTATCCGGGTTCAGCTTCAGTCTGCTCTGCCTCATCCAATCCGCCACAGCCTCCAAACACTGGGAAAGTATTGAGACGGCAGGACCTGGGTCCGTTGAAAAAGAGAGGTACAGTTGTGTGTCGTCAGCATATTGGTGACATCGCACCCCAAACCCTCTCACGATCTCCCCCAGGGGCTGCATATACACATTAAATAACAGTGGAGACAGACTGGAACCCTGCGGAATGCCACAGTTCAAGGTCCAGGGGGCATGATGTTTCAGCTCCCAGCACCACCCGCTGGCTTCTATATCTGAGAGGAATGAGCGGAACCATCCAAGAACAGTCCCATCCAGACCCCCCCAGATCTCGCAGCCGTCTCAACAGCAGCCCATGGCCCACGGTATCAAAAGCAGCCGAGAGATCTAGCAGGACCAGAAGTGTCGACCATCCTGCATCCATCTCCCGGCGGAGCTCATCGGCCAAAGCCACCAACGCCGTCTCAGTACCATAGCCGGGGCGGAACCCAGATTGAAAAGGGTCAAGGAAACCAATGCTATCAAGATGCTGCTGGAGCTGCAGTGCTAACGTCCATTCAATAACCTTCCCTAAAAAGGGAAGGTTAGAGACAGGGCGGTAGCTGGCCAGCACATCCACGTCTAAAGATGGCTTCTTCAGCAGGGGACGCACCACAGTCTGCTTAAGGCTGGGCGCCAATCTACCCTGCCAAAGGGACGCATTGATAACCCTCGCCAGCACTGTCCCCAGTGTCTCCCTGGAGGCTTTCACCAACCAGGACGGGCATGGATCGAGTTGACAACTGGTGGCCCTAGCAGACCCCAGGACATCCGCCACATCGGCTGGCATCACTTCCTGAAACTCAACCCAAGAAGATGGACCAGACAAGGCCTCCGCAACCTCATGCTCCTCACTTACTGCCTTCAATCCGGTGTCGAAGTCACTCTGGATCTGAGCAATCTTGTCTGCGAAGTAGGTGACAAATTGCTCGCTCGTCTTATCATTATTATTTTTTCTACTTGATAAAAGAGAGTGGAGAGGGAAATCCAAGGAATCCTGCAAATTATTCCGGACCCCAAATTGATAAATTGCAAGCATTAGTGAATGAATGAATTGAATTTATTAGAATTTGTAGCATTCACCATCATCCTTTACAGAAAGGCTAAAGAAGTAGTTTGTTGAGTAAACTTGAACAAGGTGCATTGTCAAAAACTGGAATTAAAAATAATGATGATTACAAATATACACATTACACACTGCTGTACCTTGCTATACAAATTGCAATAAGAACACTGTTTATAGTTTGGACATAAATGTGAGCCTAGTTCATTCTGCACACAGTGCAAAGGTAGCCAGTCTACACACGTAAAACTTCTCGTGCTGCTTGAATATCCAAATCAGTTTTTCCAATTTGGAAAAGGCAGTAAGAGAGTCCAAGCACAGTGAAAGCAATTTCTCCCTTATTTCTTGTATAGTGGACACTCTATAACATAGTGGACTGTGTCCTCTATTATGTTTTTGGCAATTTATGGACACATCCTTTCACTTCTAGGGATTCCCCTTCTATGGCTTTCTAACATGGCCATCGGCATCTGCTCCACCCTCAACCTGGTTAGAGCAAAATGCAAGCATCGGTTTGGGGAATTTGTTTTCCTTATCAATAGTTAGAAAAAAATTACACCTGTCCACTTGCTTTACTAAACTGGCCCTATGCAGCCTCTCACATCCATCTGTGGGCATTTTCAGACACGACATTCCCCACCCACCTCACACCCACTATACATGTTACAGGGCACCCATAGGGCAACACTGCAACCATGTGGGTAGAGAACGGCCTTTTCAGACAAGACACTCTCCACCCACTACTAATCCATCACCCACCCACTGTATATGTTTCAGGGCTGCAGTGTTGCCCAATGGGTGCCCTGTAACATGTATAGTGGGGTTGGAGGTGAGTGGGGAGTGTCTTGTCTGAAAACGTCCAGAGTCTTGTCTGAAAATGCCCTGTGTTTATGTCCCTACACATCAAATCAAATCAATTTATTGCCGGCGCTGGCTCTCGCCATGGCACAGACAGAAAACAAACATCAAACAACAAAAACATACAAAGTACAAAATAGAAAACAAGCATCATGCAAAGTGTGGTGGATATACAAGAACACAACTTTGTGCATATGAATAAATACATGGAGTAGTATTAGATCTAGTATATCGCCAAAACCCTGCGTGGTTATCTATTTAGACCCCCGAGGGCAAGATGGGGCCACTCTATGTCACTCCGTCCCTTACGCCCCAGCTGCTGACTCTATGTCAATTACAGATTGAATAAGCCTAGGTCGTGGAACTCCTAACTCTAAACGCATTGCAGCTAGTTTGTAAACAGGACTCAAAAATGTCTCAGTTGGCAATAGTTATACTAAGGTATAATGGGGGGAACATGTCCCTGCCCTAAGTCAAGCCTTTTCTTGGAAACTAATTGTATGTAGGAAGCTACAGCAAACACTACTTCCTTATTTGGGAGCCCCCAAAAAAGGCATAGCAATTGATAGATTCAAAGGTTTGACAACTAGGCAAAAATGGAAGTAGCCAAGTCTGCCTGAGACTCTCATAATTCGGGCAACTTGCTAGGAGATGTTCAACAGTCTCTAGTTCCTTTTTGTAGCATGAGCATGTCCTCTGAATCCCAGAGATATTCGTAAACCTCCCCTCCACAACTGCAGTCCTAGTCAACTGCCGTCTTTAGGTCCCTACACTGAAACCATCACCATGATATTCAAATGCACACCACTGTGGTACCTTTGGTTTCCATGAGGCAATTCCCTGTTTGACCTTCCCATTTTTGTTTAACACAGAGCCTGGAGTGGGAGTAAAGATCTGTCACTTTGGGCCAGAGGCACTGGAGACTCTCCAAAAATGTCATTTTATTGGGAAGCAGTTTGGATGCGTGTGTGTGTGTGTGTGTGTNGAGCGGAACCATCCAAGAACAGTCCCATCCAGACCCCCCCAGATCTCGCAGCCGTCTCAACAGCAGCCCATGGCCCACGGTATCAAAAGCAGCCGAGAGATCTAGCAGGACCAGAAGTGTCGACCATCCTGCATCCATCTCCCGGCGGAGCTCATCGGCCAAAGCCACCAACGCCGTCTCAGTACCATAGCCGGGGCGGAACCCAGATTGAAAAGGGTCAAGGAAACCAATGCTATCAAGATGCTGCTGGAGCTGCAGTGCTAACGTCCATTCAATAACCTTCCCTAAAAAGGGAAGGTTAGAGACAGGGCGGTAGCTGGCCAGCACATCCACGTCTAAAGATGGCTTCTTCAGCAGGGGACGCACCACAGTCTGCTTAAGGCTGGGCGCCAATCTACCCTGCCAAAGGGACGCATTGATAACCCTCGCCAGCACTGTCCCCAGTGTCTCCCTGGAGGCTTTCACCAACCAGGACGGGCATGGATCGAGTTGACAACTGGTGGCCCTAGCAGACCCCAGGACATCCGCCACATCGGCTGGCATCACTTCCTGAAACTCAACCCAAGAAGATGGACCAGACAAGGCCTCCGCAACCTCATGCTCCTCACTTACTGCCTTCAATCCGGTGTCGAAGTCACTCTGGATCTGAGCAATCTTGTCTGCGAAGTAGGTGACAAATTGCTCGCTCGTCTTATCATTATTATTTTTTCTACTTGATAAAAGAGAGTGGAGAGGGAAATCCAAGGAATCCTGCAAATTATTCCGGACCCCAAATTGATAAATTGCAAGCATTAGTGAATGAATGAATTGAATTTATTAGAATTTGTAGCATTCACCATCATCCTTTACAGAAAGGCTAAAGAAGTAGTTTGTTGAGTAAACTTGAACAAGGTGCATTGTCAAAAACTGGAATTAAAAATAATGATGATTACAAATATACACATTACACACTGCTGTACCTTGCTATACAAATTGCAATAAGAACACTGTTTATAGTTTGGACATAAATGTGAGCCTAGTTCATTCTGCACACAGTGCAAAGGTAGCCAGTCTACACACGTAAAACTTCTCGTGCTGCTTGAATATCCAAATCAGTTTTTCCAATTTGGAAAAGGCAGTAAGAGAGTCCAAGCACAGTGAAAGCAATTTCTCCCTTATTTCTTGTATAGTGGACACTCTATAACATAGTGGACTGTGTCCTCTATTATGTTTTTGGCAATTTATGGACACATCCTTTCACTTCTAGGGATTCCCCTTCTATGGCTTTCTAACATGGCCATCGGCATCTGCTCCACCCTCAACCTGGTTAGAGCAAAATGCAAGCATCGGTTTGGGGAATTTGTTTTCCTTATCAATAGTTAGAAAAAAATTACACCTGTCCACTTGCTTTACTAAACTGGCCCTATGCAGCCTCTCACATCCATCTGTGGGCATTTTCAGACACGACATTCCCCACCCACCTCACACCCACTATACATGTTACAGGGCACCCATAGGGCAACACTGCAACCATGTGGGTAGAGAACGGCCTTTTCAGACAAGACACTCTCCACCCACTACTAATCCATCACCCACCCACTGTATATGTTTCAGGGCTGCAGTGTTGCCCAATGGGTGCCCTGTAACATGTATAGTGGGGTTGGAGGTGAGTGGGGAGTGTCTTGTCTGAAAACGTCCAGAGTCTTGTCTGAAAATGCCCTGTGTTTATGTCCCTACACATCAAATCAAATCAATTTATTGCCGGCGCTGGCTCTCGCCATGGCACAGACAGAAAACAAACATCAAACAACAAAAACATACAAAGTACAAAATAGAAAACAAGCATCATGCAAAGTGTGGTGGATATACAAGAACACAACTTTGTGCATATGAATAAATACATGGAGTAGTATTAGATCTAGTATATCGCCAAAACCCTGCGTGGTTATCTATTTAGACCCCCGAGGGCAAGATGGGGCCACTCTATGTCACTCCGTCCCTTACGCCCCAGCTGCTGACTCTATGTCAATTACAGATTGAATAAGCCTAGGTCGTGGAACTCCTAACTCTAAACGCATTGCAGCTAGTTTGTAAACAGGACTCAAAAATGTCTCAGTTGGCAATAGTTATACTAAGGTATAATGGGGGGAACATGTCCCTGCCCTAAGTCAAGCCTTTTCTTGGAAACTAATTGTATGTAGGAAGCTACAGCAAACACTACTTCCTTATTTGGGAGCCCCCCAAAAAGGCATAGCAATTGATAGATTCAAAGGTTTGACAACTAGGCAAAAATGGAAGTAGCCAAGTCTGCCTGAGACTCTCATAATTCGGGCAACTTGCTAGGAGATGTTCAACAGTCTCTAGTTCCTTTTTGTAGCATGAGCATGTCCTCTGAATCCCAGAGATATTCGTAAACCTCCCCTCCACAACTGCAGTCCTAGTCAACTGCCGTCTTTAGGTCCCTACACTGAAACCATCACCATGATATTCAAATGCACACCACTGTGGTACCTTTGGTTTCCATGAGGCAATTCCCTGTTTGACCTTCCCATTTTTGTTTAACACAGAGCCTGGAGTGGGAGTAAAGATCTGTCACTTTGGGCCAGAGGCACTGGAGACTCTCCAAAAATGTCATTTTATTGGGAAGCAGTTTGGATGCGTGTGTGTGTGTGTGTGTGTCTGTGTGTGTGTGTGTGGGGGGGTGAGGGGGAAGGAGCAGGGAGCCTGGGTGGGGGCAGGGGGTCTGTGTGGTCTATGTGGAGGGCCAAGGAGGCTGGGTGCAGAGGTCTGTGTGAGGGCTGGGCGATCTCTGGTTGTGCAGGGAAATCTGAGGGATTGCTAATTCCTGAGTCCCCCTTGGAGAAGGAGGATGGTGTCAGGAGTTTTTACTGTATTTAAGTTTTTACTTTACTGTACAGAAAAAACTTATTGTACAGTAAAAAGTTACTGTACAGTAAAAGGTTACAGTAACTTTTTACTGTACAATAAGTTTTTACTGTTTTTACTGAACAGTAAAAAACCTTATTGTACAGTATGTTTTTACTGTATTTAAAAACTGCATGTTTTATTGTATTGTATAGGATGAGGATTTTATTGTATTTTCATTATTTTTTCTCTCTGTTTTTGTTTCTGTAAACTGCCCTGAGCCTTTGGGGAAGGGTGGGGTATACATTTAAATAAATAATTAAATAAATAAGTTAGTTGAGAGTTTTCTACTATAAGAATACTGGTGGGGAGGAAGTAGGGGAGAGAGTGGGACAGGGGAGAGGATGGTGAGGATGGACTATTTCTTGTCCTTGCCTGGGCCCATTCCAAGCTAGCTATACCCCTGGCTCAGCCAGGGGTGGGAAACTGCAGCCTATATGGCGTTGGTCAGGGAGGAGCACCAAACAAATGTGCCCATGGCCGGAGAGTTGTCCCGCTGCTGCTTGCGTGTCCCAGGTAGGGCAAGGAGCTAAACAAACGTTCAGGTGGCTGACCCCACCCACACCCTGTCCCCAGCACCCTGCCCCCCACCATGATGGACAGCCATGGCAACCCCTGCCCTGAGGTGGGTACGGCAAAGCAGAACAAAAGTTCTAGAACGCATTGGCCAGCATGAGCAGTCCTTAGAAAATCTCAGAGGACGCAGCCCAGGCTAACTGCCTACTCACCTCAGGGGAGTACCAGGCTAACATCTGGCGACACCTAAACACATGTGCTGGTGGGTCCTGGGTCACAGTGGGCCACCTTTATGTCTGTTTTTACCCTAATTTACAAGCACTAGCGTGTGTAGGTCAAATCAATAAGGAAGACACCATGGAAAAAAGGACCGTCTCCAATGTACTGTATGTCATACTGACCCCCAGTAAGGCAGCATGGATTACTTTTTGTATGTGATGTCAGGTGCACTGCTGTGGGAAGGATGAAATACTGCCAACTCACTTGAGCTGTATCAAAGGAGAAGCAAGGACTTCTGAAAATTCCTACAGAACATCAGGAAGCCCATTTATTGATATCATATTATGGACTCACATGGTGTAAACTGACTGTATGTATCTACTGTATGTGAACTAGGTATTTTTAACACACCTATCACCATAGAGTTGGAGGAACGGGGGTGGGAGGGTTGGGTTGGTGAAGGATTTTGTGGTAGAGAATGTATTTTATATGTACATTTGAACTGATGTAGTATTTTAAAGGGGATTTGGGGTGTGAATGGCTTGGTGGGGGTGGGATATAGCCAGGACCTCTGTGCGAGAGGGTGGGGTATGGGCTTGTGGGATGGGTGTGTTCCCGGGTGAGAGACGGGGGAGTGCCTGAGGGATTGGGCACTCCCTTGTGTGAGAGTATAGGGAGTGGGAATGGGTGGGATGGGAAGGGGGTGGGAATGGGTATGGGGAGGAGTGGGATTGGTATGTTCTATTGTTTCAATTACAAGAAGTTTTGGGGGGAGTGCCATTTATTTAATATGTTTTAATATATATATATTTTCTCCAATTGTTGTAAACTGTGCTGAGCCAAATTTTGGGATAGGGTAGGGTATAAGTAAATAATAATAATAATAATTAATAATTAATTAATAGCATGCAAATGTTGGCAAGAGATATTATCAGTATTTTGAAGCTAGGAATCTGCTTTGTTAGGGTTGAGGCAGGAGCCTGTCTCCCCCCTTCCCAGTGGGTTACAGTATAAGAGGGCTAGCTGACCCCTGAGACCAGTCTACTGAGATTCGAACTCCCTTGTTTACAGTCATGCAAATCTGCTGTGTATTATCTCCTTTCCAGGTCAGTTTTGCCATTTGAAGCTAGGGTGCTGCCCTTTCGGTGAGGCAAAAGGGCGTTGGCCATTTTGGGCCATTTTGGGCCAGTTGGTAGGGATGTGTGAACATCGGGGGGTTCGGTGTTTGGCCTGTTTGGGGTTCGACCGAACCTGAAACCATTTGGTTTGGAGTGTTTGGGCGGGGGGGCGGTTTCCCCTCCCCCCTCCAGGCTGCGCGGGTGGAAGGGGCCCCAGGCAGCACCCCCCCACTCTGCCCAGCCTCGTACATTTTTTTTAACCCCCCCACCCTATGGATCGCCCTACCTGGTGGTGCCGAGGCTCCGGCCCCAGGTCCGCTGCCGGTGAGTCTGGCGGCAGGTCCAGAGGCGGCGGCACTCCCGAACGCTTCAGGCCGCTACTAGGCCTTCTGGGTCAAAGTGGAAGGTCTAATAGCAGCCTGAAGTGTTCTGGAGCACCGCTGCTGCCAGACCCGCCACTGCTGCCATGCCTGCCGCCATTGCCAGACCCAGGGCTGGGGCTCTGGCACCACCAGGTAGGTCGGGCTCTGGGTCTGGCAGCGGGGGTGGGTCCAGCGGGTCTGGCGGAGGCGGCGCTCCGGAGCTCTTCAGGTCGCTACTAGGCCTTTTGATTTGACCTGGAAGGCCTAGTAGCGGCCTGAAGTGCTCCGGAGTGCCGCTACCTCCAGACCCGCTGCCGGACGCGCCACTGCCGGACCCGGGGCCGGAGTCCCAGCACCACCAGGTAGGGCGATCCCTGGGGCGGGGGGGTGGGGGGTGTTAACCATTTTTTTTACGGGACTGGGCAGGGNCCGGGGAGGCGGCGGTTGTTCCCAAGGCATGGCCGCCTTGTTGAAACGACGGTGGCTGGCAGCGAGATTGACAAAAGGGGGAGGAAGAGGACAATTTTTTTTCTTTCCAATCAATCGAGGGATTGTGTTGTCGCAACCAGGCAATGCCCAACACCACCGGGAAGGCGGGTGTACTAACTGCATCCAATATCAGTTTTTCTCGATGGTGCCCCATCCAGCACTCAAGGCCAGGGGTGCTATGGGTCACTGGGCCCGAGATCAACGGGGACCCATCAATGGCAAAAATAGCTTCTGGTGTCGGTTTGGGTGTCAAGGGAATTCCATATTTCTGCGTGATACCTACGTCAATGAAGTTTCCCGATGCCCCGGAGTCCACAAGGGCCAGGAGGACTACCGTCTTTGTGGCCTGGATCTGGAGCATTACCGGAACTCGGAATTGGTCCCCATGCAGCGCTTTTATAGTCATCTGCTGGGGTTTTGTAGAGGGGTATTGGGGATTTTTCACCGAGGTGCCCCCTGCCCACCTCGGCCTCGGTCGTTTCCCGAGCCCCGACGACTAGGAGGTAGTTGGGGGCAAGAACTAGTGAAATGGCCAGCTAGGCCGCAATAATAACATAATCTCCCTACCCGCCGTCGCTCTTTTTCTTGTGCGTCAAGGGGACCTCGTGCTGCCCCGATCTGCATTGGTTCTGGTTCTTCGCCCTTTGCAGCTCCGACTCCCATCGGGGGGTTGCGGGGGACCCATAGCCGTGTCGAGTCTTGACATCATTCTCGCCGTCGCTCGGTAAGTCTTTCATCTATCTGGCAGGAGAGATTGACGAGTTCCCCCCATTTTGCGGGGGTTCCTGTTAGCGCCAGCTGGTCTTTAATGTCGTCGTTCAGGCCTTTTCGAAACAAGACCTTTAATACCTCGTCTGCCCATCCCAGTTCCACTGCCAGTTGCTGGAAGCGTGTGACATACTCCAAGAGAGGGCCCTTGCCTTGCTTCAGGGTCATAATGGCCGCCTCTGCGTCCCGATTGCGATGGGGGTAATAAAAAAGAAACTGAAATTCCTGAAGAAACCCCTCCAGGTCTTGTAATAGGGGGCTATTCTTAAGGNGCCAGACCCAGGGCTGGGGCTCTGGCACCACCAGGTAGGTCGATCCCTGGGGCGGGGGGGTGGGGGGTGTTAACCATTTTTTTTACGGGACTGGGGGGGGTGGGGGGGGGGGGAGGTGCTCCACGGCGCCCCTTCCATCCGCACAGCCTGGAGGGGGAGGGAAAACTGGGTTCCTCCCTGCCCCCTGCACCTCCACCCGAACCGGTTTGGAACCTGAACTTTGTTCAGCTGGTTCGCGTGGGGGACAGTTCAGATTTGGGGTGTTCACGAACGGTCCGTAGTTCAGGCCGAATCCTGAACCCCTGAACAATTTTCGCACATCCCTACCGGTTGGGGCTGTGTCGTGTACTGCCTCGTCCTGTGACTTTCTGCTATACCATTCACCTCATCACTACAACATGTTGGCACCCACCTGTCAATCCTACTCACCTGTAGTAAATATCTGGTCTGCTTCCATGTACCTCTTTTCCCTTCTCCCCCTTTCCTCCTTATCTCCTAAACTCCTTCTCTCCCAACTACCCCCTTGGAGCAACATTCTTCCTTCTTATTAACCCCATCTTGCCTGTTCTCCCCATCCCCTCTCTCCCTGCATCTCATCTGCCTTTCCCTTGTGCTCTCTGGAACAGCTGCTTTTCCATCCAGAAAGCACAGTTCATCCACAACCTCTTCCTTTTCCGCTCCCTCTAGCTCCTTGCCCATAAAGAAACCTGAATTCCTCTTGTACCACTGCTACTCCTACTGCCCTCTCCCTTGGCGGTCTCTCCTTCACCCGCTCACCATGCTCTGAAGGCTGTGGTGGCAGTGTTGACCTACTCCTTGCCGAATCTTGCCTGTTCCAACCCCTCAGCATTTCTCCCTCACACTTTTTCTCTTCCTTTGAGGTCCATTGTGTTTGCCTCTACTGCCCTCTCCACCGTCGTGTTGCTGTCATTTACCACCCCCAGGCTCCCTCTTCTCTTTTTTCTCTCACTTTGACACATGACTTCCTTTCTTCCTTTCTGATGACAATATTCTCACCCTCATTCTTGAGGACTTCAATATCTTTGTGGACACTTTCCCTGACCCTGCTGCTTCCTGCTTCTTCTCACTGACCTTTTCTTTTGACCTTGGCCTGTAGACTGACTTCCCAATGCATCATGATGACCACTCCCTTGACCTAGTCTTATATAAAAAACTGTTTTCTCCAGATCTTTCCTTTGATGCCCGTCCTATCTCTGACCATCGCCTTGCTTCATTCCATCTCTCCCTCCCGCTTCCCCAACTGCTCACACTTTCTGTGACCTTCAATTCATTAACTCTCTTCACTTTGCTTCCTCCCTCTCCCACCTCTCATCTGTCTCCTTTACCACTTTTCCAGACTCTGCTGTCTCTGCCTTCAACACATCCCTTTCCTCCACCTGTGACTCTATTGCTCCCCTCTTGTGCTGTCCTGTCCATCACATAAACCCCCATCCATGGCTCACCCCTACCATCCACCGCCTCCGATCTTGCTCTCGAGCCACAGAGCACCTCTGGTGGAAGTCGCATGAGTTTACTGACTTCCTCCACTTCAAGTTTGCTCTTTCTGCATTTAGTGATGCCTTTTCCCTGGCCAAAGACAGCTATTATTACTTCACATTAATTGAATCTTACTCCCGCAACATCTGCTCTCTTCTCAACATTTGCTTCCCTTCTGAAGCCTCCCTGCTTCCCTCCATCCTCTCTCTCTCTGCACAGAATCTTCTCACCTTTTCCAACAAGATAGATAAACTTCACCTTGCTATTGCTTCTCAACTCTCTCCCTCTTCCGTTTCTTTCACTGCTGCCACCTGCCTCTCTTCTCTTCTCCTTCTCCCCACCTTCCCTTGATGAGGTCACATCCCTCATCTCTTCATTCAACCCCTCCACCTGCCCGCTTGGCCCCATCCCCTCTCACCTCCTAACAGCAATTGCTCTCACCGCCGTGCCTTCTCTGCTGCACATCATCAATCTCTCCCTCTCTACTAGGTCATTTCCATTGTTTTTCAAACATGCTGTATCCTTAAGAAGGCCACTCTCAACCCCTTTGACCCTTCCAACTATTGCCCCATTTCGCTCCTGCCCTTCGCTTCCAAGATCCAAGACCGGGCTCTCTACATGTGCTGTCTTGCTTTCCTCTTCCTCCCTTGACCCCCTTCCATCAGGCTTCCGCTCTCTCCACTCAACTGAGTCTGTCTTTGCCAAAATCACCTTAGCTAAGTCTAAGGGCTAAGTTCTTAGCTACGTCTAAGGGCCTCTACTCCATTCTTGTCCTTCTTGATCTCTCTTGTCACCTCTGACACTGTCAACCATGGCCTCCTCCTGGGTTCTCTGTGCTCCCTTGGGTTCTGGGACTCTGTTCTTGATTGGTTCTCGTCGTATCTCCAGAACCACTCCTTCAACATTTCTCTTGCTGGAACCTCCTCTATGTCACTTCCCCTCTTTGAGGGAGTTCCCCAAGGTTCTGTCCTGGGTCCTCTTCTACCTTTACACTCTTTCTCTAGGTAAACTCACTGAAAATCACAACTTCCAGTATCACATGTAAACTGATGACATGCAACTCTATCTCTCCACTTCTGCGCTCTCCCCCTCCATCCAGTCTTGTATTGCTGACTGTCTCTAGTAGGGGCGGGAAACCGGTAAAATCCGGTATCCGATAATGCCGGTACCGGGCGTACCGGCATTATCGGATTCGACCCGGTAATCCGGACCGGGTACCGGATTCCGGGGTACCGG
>QEPC01013204.1:670531-695280 GCA_003113815.1 Sphenodon punctatus | reverse complement strand
AGGACAACGCTCCACACCACTCTCCAGGGCCAGCTTCACAGAGGACTGATCGCCGGCGGGGAGGCATGGCCCGCTCTGGCCTTAAGAGGCCCTAGCCACGCCCCTGTTTTGCGTGCAGGCGTGCCGACCTCCGCAGCGTTCCTGGTGGCCCCGCCCCTCTGTTCCCCGTTGTTTCTGTATCCGGCAGCAAAGGAGCCTGACCCCCGCTGTTGCAGGCGGGGCCTGGCTCCGCGGGGGCGAGCGCAGTCGGGGGGTTGCTTTCTGTCTCCGGACCCCCTCTCTGAGCGTCTCTGGCTACCCCGCGGGGGGGGGTGTGTGCACTGGGACCCGACACCTGGTATTCCTAACACTGACGCCGGCAGCCACAGCCGGCGCTGAGGCCGCTGGACCGCCCGCCGCTGCCGGCGCTCCCAAAGGTAAGCGCACTGACCTTTAGTAGGGGTGATCCCTGGGGTGTGTGTGTGTTAAACACTCCCCCCCAGGGATCGGGTCATACTTACCAGCGGCTGCGGGGATGCCGCGGCCGCTGGTGCTGGGGGGTGGCCTCGCCTCGCCTCGCCTCTGGGTCTTTTCTTTACTCTTTTTAAAAACAAAAATCCAGGCTGGGCAGGGTGGGTGGGTGGTGTCCCCCCTTCCACCCACGCAGCCTGGGAGGGGGAGGGGGAGGGAATGAATTTATTTCATTGGTTTCAATGGGGACACAGCGCCCCATTGAAATCAATTAAATAAATCCGGTACCGGCATACCGGATTTAATCCAGGAATCTGGTTTTCGCAGAACCGGTAACCGGTAAATCCGGTAGCCGGTAATGGGCCTGGGGTCCCACCACTAGTCTCTAGTCTCTGTTTAGATGTTTCATTCCCAACTCAACCTTACTATGGCCAAGACTGAACTCCTCACCTTCCCCCTCAAAACATTCCCCTCCTTCTTCCCTCTCAATTTCCAATGAGGATGTCACCATCTAGTCTGTCCCTCAGGCATGTAACCTGGGATTCATCTTTGATTTCCACCTCTCCTTTATGCCTCAGATCCAGACTGTTGCCAAATCCTGTTGCTTTGCTCTGTATTATATTGCTAAAATCTGGCCTGGCCTTACTGTTTCCACTGCAAAAACCCTAGTCCATCCTCTTGTCATCTCTTGCCTTGACCACTGTAACTTCCTCCTTACTGGTCTCCCTTGCTCTGATCTCACCCCCTCATCTCCGTTCAATGCTCCGTAGTCAAAATCATCCACCTGGCCTGTTGCTTTGACCATGTTCAGTCCCTCCTCTCTGTCTTACACTGACTCCATCTACATGAACACATTCAGCACAAACTCCATCTTTAAGGCTCTTCATCATGACCTTGCTCCCCAATATCTCTCCGTTCTTGTATCCGATCACACTCCTACCTGGGAGCTTCTTTCCTCCTCTGCTTCCACCCTCACCTGCTCGCAACTCCCTTGCTCCTCTACACATCTTCACCCCTTCCCTCTTGCTGCCCCCCATGCCTGGAACTCCCTCCCTTCCAAATTTCAAATCCCTTCTGAAAACCCACCTCTTCCCTAGCTTGTCAGGCCTTCCCTAACTTGTCATGAGTGAAATTGTGCCCTCTTCCCCCCACCCCCACTTCCCTATAACTAAGTTACTAACTAAGTTAGTTCCCTGTAACTAAGGGTGAAAACAGACATGATGCTAACCACCCTTTAACTACCCTTGGTGGTCATTTATGCATGTTTCAGGGCTGCATAGGGTACCAATACAGCCCTGCAACATACATAAATATCCACCAAGGGTGGTTAAAGGGTGGTTAGTGTCATGTCTGTTTTCACCCTAAGTTAAGCATGTGCACCTGCAACTTCTCAACCTCATGAATGTATCTTTGGGTGTTTTCAGATGTTACGAGATCACAGTCAACCACAGTGAACCACACACAACCCCGTGGCGGGGCCAAAGGTCCTCGAACGTCTGTTCAGCGGTCGCCAGATGTTCACCACAGACAATTCCCAGCAGGGGACAAAGCTTACCACCCTTCCAGAGGTCCGGCCTTTACCATCTCCGAAAGGGTGGTCAAAGCAATTCCCACCCAGAAACAGCAAAAACGAACGACTGAACGGCAATCACCAGCCGGAAGCAATCAAAACAATTCCCAGTTGGGGACAAAGCACGCAGCATCACTGCCAGGCAACGAGCAGCAACACAGACCGGGGAGGGAGATTTAAAGGGCTCACAGCAGCAGGGGTACATGGCGGGATGGAACGAGGCAGAAGGGAGAAGCGAACGGAGGACAAGCGAGCAAGGGAGGAGACAGAGGAGGAGGAGGTGCAGGAGGTGGCCGTGCTGCATATGGAGGCGGTGGAGGGAGAGCTGCAGCAGCTGGGCCAGGCTGCTCCAGAGACAACAACTGGCCCAGGGGAGGAGGCACCCCGGAAATGGGTAAGGGGAGTGAGGGGGCGGCCAGTGGCACCGGGGCACCACGGGGGGTAGATGGGCTGGTGGGAGGGGGGAAAGGAGGAGAGACACGGGGCCTAGGCACCCAGGCTACCAACCGCCCCTTCCTTACAACCCACAGACATGGAAATGGGCCCGGGAGCCAGTGCCCCCAGAGGAGACGGGTGGAGGGCATGTGGAGGAGGAGGAGGAGGAGGAGGAGGGCCCTTGCGGGAGACGGCTATACCACTGAGGGGGCAATGGGGGCACAAGGAAACCCAGGACTTTATCAGGGTCTGGGGGTCCCTTGAGCACCATCTGGAGCTAGCGGTGAGCCAGAGGAATGAGCACGTATACCAGGAGATCGTGCGGGACATGGAGGCAGCAGGGCACCACAGGACAGTGGCCCAGTGCCGCTCAAAGGTGAAGGAGCTCAAGAGGGGGTACAAGGCCATCAAGGAAAACAACAAGTGGTCCGGGTACGGACCCCAGACCACCCCCTACTATGACGCCCTGGACCGCATCCTCCACATGAAGGAATCCATAGTCATTCTGCTACTCGTGGGGAGCGCAGTGATCTAGGGTAGGGAATGGGCTGATGTACCCCCTCCCCTCGTTGCCCCACTAGAAGGCACCGGCTCTGGGGGCCCCTTCCCCCAAGAGGAATGCCCCGAGACCTTGGGGAGCAGCAGGCCCCCCATGCACACCAGCCCCGAGAGCCCCCACCTGATGTCAGACCCGGGAGGATCCGAGGCTGGCACACAGGTCATCCTCAGCCAGTGGACGCAGGGGGACCCCAGTAACACAGAGGGGCCGGCCTCTGAGACCGACATTGAGGGTAAGAAAGCAGGTGGGAGGGGAGATGAACTGGAGGGGATGGGTCAAGGGGGGGGGCACAGACCACCGGCCCACCCCCAGCAACCCCGGACACCCCAGACCATGGGAAGGGGACCTGGGGGCCGCTGGGGGTCATGGCCCACCTACAGCCACCCACCTCTACCCACGTCCACACAGGTCGTGGCATGCCCTGGCACCCAGGACAGGAAGGCAAGGGGGATGGTGGTGAGCAGCCCCAGGAGCATCTGGAGGTCACAGGTGAGGCTACACAGCAAGGGGCAGAGGGGGGGGCAGGGGAGGCAGGGTGGGGGACCTGGGGCATGGGGTGAGGGGGTGGGTCCCGGGGGGCCACCGGGGGAGGGCACCAGCCAGCCACCCAAGGGGGGCCCCCAAGACCCTGAAGTAGTGGCATGGGATGGGGGGCAGGCAGCAGGGGCGCCTAATCAACCTCTACTGTGCACTCCAACAGGATGACCCGCCGAGGCCCAGCCAGCCGGCCCCGTGGATGAGGGAGCACTGGGCATGGGTATGGTGCCGGAGGGAGGATCAGGCAGAGGACATAGTCCGCACCACCACCGAGCAGGGCGAGCAGTTGATTGCGGCCATTGACCGCATGGAGGCATCCACCGAAAGGGCTGTGCAGCAAGCGGAGGCCAGGGACTGGAGGCTGCAGGTGGAGGTGCACCTCGAACAGAGGTGGGAGCACCGGGAGCACAGCAGGAAGGTGGAGGCATTCGGGCAGCTGGAGCAGGCCATCGACCGGATGGCGAAAGAGCACTCTGCTAAGATGGACCGGTCCCACGACATAGGCACCTTGCTGCTGCTGCACGCGGGGACCATGAGTGCCTATGTGATGGCTGCCACCCTGCCAGGCAACCTGCCTGCCCCAGCCTCGATTCTGGGTCCTGAAGGCCCCCACCGCCTCTACCACCGCCCCAGGCACCGGCACGCCTGCAGGGCCTGCGCATCCGCCTACCGGTCTCTTCAGGCCTCTGGAAGGAACAGTTGCCCAGGGGGGCCCCTCTGGCTCCTGGCCCAGTCTCCCTCCCAACACAGCCTGCCCTTCAGAACACTGTGGCCTCCCAGGACCAGCAGGGGCGGGGGGAGGGGAGCTCCCAGAGCTCCACGGCAGCCACAGGATGACTGAGAGGATGGCCCTGGAGACACCCAGGTCAGGGGGGAAGGGGGATGGTGGGCTGATGGGGGTGGGCACGGCACTGGGTGATGGGTGGTGGTGGTGGTGATACATGTAGGGTGAATGCACAATAAATGCACGGGCACTACAATACCAGCCGCTACCGTGTTCTATGGACATGGGGACGGGGGTGGGAGGGTATCCAGGGGCGCGGGCTGGGTGCCGGTGGTGGCCCCGGGGTGGTGGTGACGATGGTCAATCAATCAATATTTATTTATTTGTTTGGGCAACGCCCCTTACAAATTTCCATAAGCCCTGGGGGCTTAATGGAGAACATACATAAAATATAGGCTGGAAGACCCGGTACAAACGGGCACAATCCAGGGAAGCGTCCCATTAAACAAACTAAAATACGTAAAATCAAATCATTACCGCGCCACTCATCTTGCATATCTCCCCAGAACAGCTCACCAATTGTGAATGCAGGGGGAATACCATATATCGTAGTGTCATAGTATCAAGTATACCCCTCCCCTACTCCTCCATTCCGTATTCGCGGGCCCCACGGAGACAGCCACCAGACTCTCAGCTCTCAGTTGAATGGAAAAAAGGGCTGCGGATACCTTGGATTGCCAGGGCGAAACTTGCAACTGCCCTGGCTTGTTCTGAATCAGTTGGATTAAACAGGCACTGCATACTTTTTGAAACTAAGACCTGGCCTGTACTAATCCTCCCCAGGTATTTGCATCTGGGGCCCACTAGGGCGGGACACTGATAAATCATGTGCTCCAGGGTGTCGACCTTTCCCAGGGGGCATAGGGGGCATAGCCGTCGAGCCCAGGGCACTTTCTTTTGTTGACCTTCCAGCACCGCAGAAGCTAGCCTGTTAGTTCTCATTTTAAGAAAGGCCACTTGCGCCCTAACATTTTCCCATACAAAAAGATAGTATAACCAGGGGACAGAGAATCATAAGGCGCATAATCGGGTGCTACCTTCTGGGTGGCCATCAGTTCCCCTTCTAGTTGCAATGTCTGATCAAGAATCCGCCTTTTGATCAAACTCCTTACCGCAGTCAAACCTATGTGAGCTAGGTTCTCAGGAGAAAAGCCTAGGAGATGAACTTCCCGCTCTATTCCCCTTAACCATGGGTCACCCAGCCCGCTCTCTAGGGTTAAAGTTAGTAAGGAATTCTCACGGGGGGAAATAGGGCCACCTTGGCCCAAAAGGTAATCACCGCCTGGAGGGCGTATGATCTGAGGGAGAGGACACACGCCTCTGCGCGTAAGATTACCTGCGGGGTACCTCTTGGTACTCCCATAATCACCCACAGGAAACCATTTTGAATTGGTTTTAAGAGAGATAAAAAGGAAAGCCCCCATATGGGCATTGAATATAACAATTGGCCAATAACCAGGGCCCTGATTCTTCTGCAATTTCCCCCCCAAAATTCTGCGACCCCAAATTGAAAATTCTGTGACCCAATAAAGTTACAAAACAAGTCTAGTAAAATTAAACTGTCAGATGGTGATCCATTTCCTTGTACCAATGAATAAAAAAATCTGCTTATAATTTTTTCTGTGTATGGGTATTTCAAATATCAGGCAACCCCCCCCAAACACATGGCAAAGCAGAGGGCACAGCTCCTAACCCCCCCACAAAAAACACATGGTAAAGCAGAGGGCACAGCTCCTAAACCCCCCCCAAAAAACACATGGCAAAGCAGAGGGCACAGCTCCTAACCCCCCCAAAAAACCACATGGCAAAGCAAAGGGCTCAGCTCCTAACCCCCCTCCAAAAAACACATGGCAAAGCAAAGGGCACAGCTCCTAACCCCTCTCCAAAAACACATGGCAAAGCAAAGGGCACAGCTCCTAACCCCCCTCCAAAAAACACATGGCAAAGCAAAGGGCACAGTTCCTAACCGCCCTCCAAAAAACACACGGCAAAGCAGAGGGCACAGCTCCTAACCCCCCTCCAAAGGCAGAGTGCCCAGCATGAAGCCCCCCCGGCATGAAAGGCAGAGTGCGCAGCATGAAGCCCCCCCTGGCATGAAAGGCAGAGCGTGCAGCATGAAGCCCCCCCCAGCATGAAAAGGCAGAGCGTGCAGCATGAAGCGCCCCCCCCCCGCAGCATGAAAAGGCAGAGCGTGCAGCAGGCAAACTTATCTGAGTCCCCGGTGGCTGGAGAGGAGGAGGCGGCGACGGCAGCAAACAGCAGGAAGAAAATGGCTGAGGGAAACTTTTTTTCTTAAGAGGCCATGCAAGCCACTGATTGGCTTGTGGCCTCAACAAAGCAAGTCCCTGATTGGCTCACCGGTGAGCCAATCAGGGGCTTACTACCAGTGAGCCAATCAGGGGTTTGCTTTATTGTTCACTGCCGGTGAGTCAAAGCAAGCCCGTGATTCACAGGCAGTGAAAGGGAAATCCGCGGGGATTTACCTGGTTTCTGCGCTAATCCTGCCTAAGGCAGGATTCTGCGCAAAAACCGCGAATCGCGGAAGCGCGTTTTTCATGGGGCCCTGCCAATAACCTTCGCTCTAAATAGGCACAGGGCTGGTAGTACCAATTTTCCCCCTTTACCAAAAAAGAATTTCACTATTGCCATGGAGGCTTTCTTGGCATGTGTTTGGGCGGCGGTGGTCACGGTGGTGTGCGGCCTCATGCTGCAGCTTCCTGGCTGATCCGCCTCACCAGGGCAGCTTGGATGCGCTTTGTGTATCAGTACTCCCTCGGGTTCTCAGCATTCACATACAGAGGCACGTGAGGGCGCCGGGGCACAGGGTAGTCGAGGGCAGCCAAATCAGTCTCGCACATGTTGTGCAGCACACAGCACGCTCTGATCACCAGGGCTGAGGTCTCCACCGTGTAGTCCAGCCGGCCTGCAAGGCACCTCCAGCACTGCTTGAGGGTCCCTAAGGCCCTCTCAACCATGGTCCGGCAGGCACACAGGCGGGTATTGTAGAGCGCCTCCACAGGATTCCGAGCGACCGGGTATGCCTTCATCAGCCACCGGGTAAGGGGATAGGCCGGGTCCCCCAGGATGCAGGGGGGCATCAGCACCCCCTTGATCCAGGACATCCCCATGTTCGCGAAGTCCCCGCGGTACATAGAAGGGAGAGATGGTCATGATCTGGGTATCGTGGCTGCGGCCGGAGTGGCCGGTGTAAATGTCCATGAACCGGCCCTGGTGGTCCATGACTGCCTGCAGCTGCAGGGAGTTGTACTCATGTTGGTTGACATACTCTGAGGCCTCCCCATCGGATGGGTGGAGGATCGCTATGTGGGTGCTGTCCATGGTGCTCATGCAGTTGGGGAAGGCTCCAGCTGCAAAGCCGGCCATCACGTTGTCCTGGTCCACCAGCTGGATTGCTCGATCCAGAAGCACACCCTCCACTGCCTCTCAGGATCCCGGCTATGGTGCTCACCCCAACAACGAAGTGCTGCGAGATGGACCGGCAGGAGTTGGATGTTGCCAGGGCCCAGACCCCAATGGCCACACTCTGGACTATGGGAATGGGGGCCCACATGGGGGTGTGTTGCTGCTCCAGCCAGGGCGTCAATAGCTCTGCGAGTCGCTGGAGGCTGTGCCTGTCCATCCGAAAATGTGCTCTCCAGGTGGCCTCGTCCTAGTGAGCCAGCGCCCGGGCCCACCACCCCTGTGCCCGCTCTGTGACCAATACCCACTGGGCAATGGGCATAGTGAGCTGGGCTGTGCGCCCCATGGTCTCCCTTCGCCATTGGAGGCGGCCGGCCGCCTCGCGGAGCACCGCTGCCCACCCCTGGGCGTGGCTGAGGGCCTGTCGGGCCACCCTGGACACCCGCTGGGCCCTGAGCCAGGCCAGGGAGCGTCTACTCCTGTGGTGGGCTTGTGGGGATCTAGCTGCGCTCCTGCACACGGGCAGCCAAGTGCACCTCCGTGGTCTGTATGTGCATGAGGGTCGTGTGCGAGCGGTACCATTCTGCGCAGACGGCTGGGTGCATCCCTCAGGCACCCATTCATCCCACATCCATGGTGGCCGGTGTCCCAGGTGGGGTGCTGCTGCAGCCGTTATAAGCTGACACCGGCCTGGCCCCACCCCTATCTGCAACCTGGCACCCATGTTGGGGGCCCCGGGTCGCCTCTGGCCAGTCCCCTCGGCCGGCTGCCCCAGGGTGGCCGGGGCGCGGCGGTAGGGAGTGGCCCATCGAGCGCACCTGCAGTCCCAGCCCTGGGCCTAGCTCATAGGGTGGCCTGTGCCTGGGCATGCGGACAGCAACTGCATTCCTGCTGTCATCACCTCCCACCTATCTGTGTTGGCTGCCTGTTGTCCTTGCTGCCCTGATCTCTGTGTAGGCTGTCCTGTCCGTGTGCTCGGTTCCAGCAGCTGTGCTGGGTCCGCACCCCATGCCTCGCTCATTTGCTGTGCCATGTTGCAGCCTGTGGCCTTAACGCTTGGCCTTGGAGCTCCCCTGCTTCCCCTCCTGGGATTGTGGGGCCCCTCATTCCTTTCAGTTATTAGCCACCACTTGCTGGAACATGGCTGGCAGCACTTCCCCAGGGCTCATGGGCCCCAACCCGCCTGGCGCCCCCCATAGCTGAACTTTCAACAAGACCATGGCCCTGTGTGACCTGTGGCATTCCCTGGCCGTGCAATTGCTCCTGAGCTGCCTGGACAGCTTCTCTGGTGCCTATGAGAGTCTGAGCTCCGGGCTGTGCTATTTTGGCTATGAGGTGAGCGCCAGCGATTGCCGGCTGCATGCAGAGACGCTGGGCCTGCGTCCCTTTCCTGATGGGCGCATCCCAGAGATGAGGTGCTCGCATGTGGGGTGGTCCACAGTGGAGACCATGTCTGCTCTCTCTGTGTGCAGCCTGGCCACCTACACGACCTGTTTGGCAGGGGGGGGCCCTGCCCTGGCCGTGTCCTTGTTTGGCTGCATCCACGGGGCCCGTGGTTACCAGCGGTTGCGTGGGGCAGCATATCACCACCTGTTGGAACTTGGTCACCTTCTGTGGCCCCCAGCTGCTGACTACGGCTTGTCGGAGCCCACCGATGTGGAGCTGGCGGCACTGGCTGGTGTGTGGTCCCAATCCGATGTCCAGGTGGGGTTTGCCGTGCAGGATCCCTTCGAGGCGTACTACCTTGTCGCCCACCACATGTCTGCACTGGGCTACCATCGGGGCATGCTTCAGTGGCCGCACTACGTGCACCTGGTGGGCCACCCAGCCCTGGGCCCCTTCGTGACCCCCTGCAGCTGGCTGTGAGGTCCCCTGTGCCTTCTGGGCCCTGGATGCTGGCCCCGTGGTGAGCTCCCACCTCTGCCCTGATGCCATGGGTCACTGCCTGCTCCCTCCATGATGTCCCGGGCTCGCTGCTGTGCAGACTGGTTCCAGGAGTTCCACTGCCCCTGCCTGTGCCTCTGGGCCCCCTCCACGCCCCCCCCATCCTCCTCTGCAACTGGTGTTCTCCTTTGTAGCTGCCTTCTCCTGTGGCTGTGTCCTGCTCTCCATGCCAGCTCCTGGCTCCCCGGGTGCTGTTGTCTTTCCTCATCCGGCCATCGGCTCACCTGTGCCCCCCTTCCCTGGGTGCCTCTGTGACTGTGGGGGTCTGAGGCCCTGGACTGCGCCTCCCGGCATCCTCCCAGGGTGTGTGTTACAATCGCCTGCTCTGCGCCTTTGCTCCGGCTTGCCTCCATCCTGTTCAGCGCACCCTTGCTGTCGTGGGGGGTCCCGGGATGCCTCCTGGACCATTCCCGGGCCACTCCAGGGCCGTTCCCTGTCCGTGTGCCCTCCTCCTGTGCCTGTGCTCTGCCCCTGTGGGGGTCCCCCCATGCCTGGGCTGCCTGTATTGTTGTGGGGTGGCCCATGCTGCCTGTGCTGTTGTCGGGGTTCTGGGTGCCATTCCCTATGTCCTGCTGTGCCCTCGGGCTGTCCCGCCCCGTTTCCCTGGCCCTGGTCCCCCCCCTCTTTGCCTGTTGTGCTGTGTGTTGGCCGTCCTGCTGTGTTCCCCCTTCCCTTCCTTTCCCGTACAGGTGTGTATGTGCCCGGGCGTGTGTTTGTGCTGTGTGTCCCACTGTGACCTCGTCTTCCCTGTGCCTGTTGTGTGTGCTGCCTTGGCCGCTCTTCTCCCTCCTCCCCCTCCCTTCCTGTTTTCCTTGTGTGGGCGTTTCCTTTTGGCGCTTTTGGCTTTGTTTCCCCAGGCCAGGGAGCGTCTACTCCTGTGGTGGGCTTGTGGGGATCTAGCTGCGCTCCTGCACACGGGCAGCCAAGTGCACCTCCGTGGTCTGTATGTGCATGAGGGTCGTGTGCGAGCGGTACCATTCTGCGCAGACGGCTGGGTGCATCCCTCAGGCACCCATTCATCCCACATCCATGGTGGCCGGTGTCCCAGGTGGGGTGCTGCTGCAGCCGTTATAAGCTGACACCGGCCTGGCCCCACCCCTATCTGCAACCTGGCACCCATGTTGGGGGCCCCGGGTCGCCTCTGGCCAGTCCCCTCGGCCGGCTGCCCCAGGGTGGCCGGGGCGCGGCGGTAGGGAGTGGCCCATCGAGCGCACCTGCAGTCCCAGCCCTGGGCCTAGCTCATAGGGTGGCCTGTGCCTGGGCATGCGGACAGCAACTGCATTCCTGCTGTCATCACCTCCCACCTATCTGTGTTGGCTGCCTGTTGTCCTTGCTGCCCTGATCTCTGTGTAGGCTGTCCTGTCCGTGTGCTCGGTTCCAGCAGCTGTGCTGGGTCCGCACCCCATGCCTCGCTCATTTGCTGTGCCATGTTGCAGCCTGTGGCCTTAACGCTTGGCCTTGGAGCTCCCCTGCTTCCCCTCCTGGGATTGTGGGGCCCCTCATTCCTTTCAGTTATTAGCCACCACTTGCTGGAACATGGCTGGCAGCACTTCCCCAGGGCTCATGGGCCCCAACCCGNGTGTGGGCGTTTCCTTTTGGCGCTTTTGGCTTTGTTTCCCCTCTGTCGGCCATGTCCACCTCCCGCCCCTCCCTGGAGTCTTCTGGGTGTTTTGACCACGGCCCAGAATCGGCGTCAAGTCTGTAGCACTGCCCCGGGCCATGGTCTGTCTGTCCGATTCCCTGCCGTGGTCCCGCTCCCGTCACGTCTGTTCAGGGCCTTCTTGGACAACAGGGGGTGGTTGGTCGGCTCGCCACCGCAGGGAATCCACTGTGGTGATTCGGGACCGTGTAACATCTGAAATCACCCTTTGTCTCTCCTGATGTTCACCTCTAGAGTGTCTCTCTTAGATTGTAAGCCCTTTGGGGTAGGGACCTGTCTATAAATACTGATTGTACATTGCCAGGTACACTGCTTGTACTATATTAATACTTTTCCATCCCTAATTGACACACCACAACTAGAGCCAAAATGAATATCTGTGACAAATGTCGTATCCACCGATTTTGCTCATTTCAAATTGAATCCGACAAACTGCTATTCGGTTTCCACTTTGTTTCCCGAAATGAAGATCCATTTTGGTTATTTTGGTATTTTGATTTAGTTATTTTGGTCATTTTGGTACTTTGGTTATTTCATTTCAGCACTACTAGAAACTAAAGGAGCTGAAATACTGAAATATTAGAATAAACAGATATCCAAATATGACTGCAGAGGTGAATAAATATTCAGATATTTGGAGCGTTAGCCAAAAATGCGAATAATATTAATGAGTACAAAAATGGCTACTCATTTCAGCTCAAGCTGCAACTGCACACAGATCAGGCATGCATTATGGGTATACTGTTTCATCCCTAAGTTGTTTGGGAATATGCCCAGTGCACAGATCATATGACTTTGAGAAAGATATAGAGATTTACACCATCTGAGGATCTAACCCTAGAAGTGCTGCTGCGCCTATCCCATTTCACAAAAGAGAGGTATCCCATGGCGGTTGAAATCATGGACAGTGATGTTCAGGGGGATTGTTTTAATAAGTCTGCTTTTACATACAAAGAGTCATCAGCAGGGTGAGAGTCAAGGGAGGCGTCCATCTGATTTTTTAAAAATAATGTGTGAAAGTGCAAAATGTTGCAAGGAGAATGGAATCTCCATTGCAGGGATTGAGGCTGCATGGAGGAAATATAGTCTTTAAAGCCCTTTAGTTGACCCAGTGGACCAACAGTCAGTCCAAGAAGCTCAGCATTTCATTCGCTATTGTTATTCTTCTCCTGTTTCTTAACAGGGTAATGTTCTTTTTACATGGAGAATAGGGATAACATTTCATTTTGGAGAGCTGATTTACTTCAGCTGCATCCATCTCCCATTCGGGACACCATTTGAGGGCAAGGTTTCCTAGGAGAGTGATGTTTGTGAGATGCCATTTGCACAACACAGAGAGTGAAATGTGACTCTTCTTGTCAGGGGTGAGATTATTTTAAAACCTGTGGCCTTCCTGAATCCATCAGTTTGTTTGGATAAATAGCAACAAAGAAGTCATTAAGCTACACACTCAGACCCTAACAGACACCACACACACAAGACCCTTGGTTATTTTAATGGTTAGGGCTGATGTGATCTTACAGTGGCGGTAATAGGTACAAGGACCAGAAAAAAACTGATTTTACTTTTAGCCATGATATAGGGTAAAAACAGAAGTGACAGTGGTGCGGTGGTGACCCTGGCTGGGTTGGGTTGCTGCCACATTACTGACACTGCCGGGGTCAGATCGGGGAACCAACCACGTGACCCCAGCGAAGGAGCCATCCCAGCCCTGCCCCCATGCTGTGCCCAGCACCCCGTACCCTGCCATGACAGGCAGCCATGGCGACCAATCACAGACCACCATGGTAGCTGGCCATGGCACCCCCAATCTGGGACAGGCCACGGCAGGTCAGAACATACGTTCTAACCAGCTGTGACCTACTTTGCAGAGCTATCATGTCTGCTGTGGCCCAGCAGACATGTCCTGGATCAGGTGCACCATGCTGGCCATCATGGCTGGCCATCATGGCAGGGGGTGCTGGACGCAGTGTGGGGGTGGGGCTTTCATGAATCTCCCTGTCCTCCTGGCCACAGGTATGTTTGTTTGGCATCCTGACTTGGTCTGGACTTTGTCCTCTGCATCTTCCCAAGCCAGCCTGGGTTAGGCTGCCGCTATATGGCTATCACTTCTGTTTCTACCCACCATAAGCATTCGATACGGGTAATACATTCTGCATGTTTACAGTCATGTAGGCATTAAGTAAAGCGCTGTGGAGTGATGACAATATTTAGTCAGCTAACTGTGTTGTTTTTAATCAAGCAAGAAATTGATTCAGAACTAGACCAGACCATAAATACAGCTTTATAAAACACAATTCTTTGATTTTTATGGTTGCTGCTGAGGAGTTGTTTTCATTGTTTACATTACACTTTTTATTTTTTATTTTACATTTTAAATTTTTTTTAATTGATTGTTTTTAAAATTATTTTTTGTTTTAAATCTCTTTTTTTATCTGCAATCAATGATAACTGATTAATCTAACTGATCAATTGATGCTTTCAACTCTAGTTCAGTTTATGCTACAGTAAAAAAACCCTTCTCTGGACATCATAGGGGCCATGCTTTTTGTCCAGAATAGAGAGGTGTCTGTTCTGCTGTGACAGGACTATTGCATGTTTGAGAGTCTTAGGAGACATAAGATGTGTCTGGTATAAGGAAGGTTCCTTACCAGACAGGTCATGCTAAGGGGTTTCTATGGTATATTCTTCATTACTGACTATCTCTAAAAGATAGGGTGGTGTAGGTGGTGCTATATAATGGCTTCTGCATTTGAGAGGTGAGGAGACTCATATAGGTGATAGTTTGGAACTGTGTCAAGAGGATCGCAAAAGACATTATGTAAGTCAACATACCATATCCAGAAAAACATACATGCCACCCATCAACAGATTTTGTCCTCAGTGGCAGAAGCTTCATCCTTCTTTTGAATCCCCAGATACCCAAAACTGCCCAATTTCTATCTTAGCTGAGAAGGCTGCATGTCATCCTTTCGGAAACAAATCTGGCCACAGTAACCAACAAAAAGTGACCTTCAGGCATACTATCTAGGAATGAAGCCACCCACAAGCTGATGCTCCAGCAAGTGACAAAATTCAACAGTTCACATTGTAGCAACTCTCATTGCCGAGAACACATCACCCCAAAGACCTGCACTCTGAGGTGGCTCCTCACTGAAGAGAGTCCAGTTCAACATCTCTGCCCTGATTTTTAGAGCTTTTCATGAGCACCAACTCTTGCCATCTAAGCTAGGACTAGTTGAATATCTGATCCATGAAAAAAACTTCTTTCTCTGGGATGAAATCTCAAAATTTTCATGAAAACAAAAATCCCAAATTTTCATTTTGTTATTTTTTTTTCTTTTTAGATGGACTGAACATGTGCACATGTTCCTATAGGATCCTATAGAAAATCTAGTTCTGGTGAAGATTTTCCATGTCCAATGTGTGCAAAGAAAAGAATAGTTCTACATGCATACACGGTCATCCAAACCCATAGATAAAAAAATTCAGTCTACCAAAGAGTCTAGGTTGATCAATTTTTTTAGTGTGGTTTCCTATGGAAACAAAGGGTGATTTCAGACGTGACGGGGCGGCATTCGCCCCATCATGGAATCACCCTATTGATTCCCCGCCGGGATCATTACTGGCATGTCAAGAGACGTGCCGACTGATCCCGGTGGGGAATCTGGGGAGGGGGCGGGGCTTTGTGGTGCTACCTGCGGCTGCACAGCCCCGCCCCCCACGCTACCCAGAAGCCCGCCCTCCCAGAGACGGGCTGGTGCTGCAGCCAATGCGGCCGCAGCGCCCGCCTGCCCCCCGGAAGATTGACCACGTCCCGGAATCGCCGATTCTGGGCCGTGGTCAGGGAACAGATGTGACGTTGACACGCTCAACCATGGTGAATTCCACCGTGGTTGAGCATGTCAACGTCACGTCTGTTGGGGGGGGGAAGTGATTCCCGCCGGGAGTTCACCCCCGGCGGGAATCACTTTGACCACGCTTTCGGAGATGGTCCCCGGACCATCCTCGAAAACGTGGTTATTTTGATTCCCGCCGGTGGTTCACTGTGGTGAACATCTGGCGGCGAGAAACCAGAGGTTACGGGACCATCCACAATCACTGCTGATTGACTGTGGTTGAGCGTGGTTTCGTAACGTCTGAAAATACCCAAAGACTAATGACTGCAGGGCTCTAACTGTCCCATCACATGGTGTGCCTGATCATGCTTCCTCGCAGAGCTAAAATTAATATCCTCAGTGAATATTATATCCAGTGATTTTGCCCACTTCAAACTGGATCTGATGAAGTGGATATGAATTGCTATTCGGTTCCTGTTTTGATTCCCAAAATGAATATCTGTTTCAGTTATTTCAGTATTCAAACACTTCAGTACTTCTATTACTTCATTTTGGCATTATTAATGCTATTGCACACCAAACTGGTGTGTAATAATGCTAATTGTGCCCAAACAAAATAACCAAAGTACTGAAATAACCTAACTGATAAATAAAGCCAAAATGGAGGTAACAATGAATGGGTATGAATATATTGCTTCAATGGTGAATAATTATTCAGATATTTGGGAGGATACCTGCAAATGAGAAAAATATTTGCAAATATAAAAAATGTCTATTGGTTTCAGCTCTACTCAAAAGTGAAAGCAGCCGTCTCTCTGCTGGTCTGGGTCATTGTCCTGTAGTGCCCAACATGGTGGTTGAGGTTGCAGCTCTGAATCCTTTCCTTCACACTCAGTGAATGGTGGGGACCACAACTTGACATCTGAGGTTAGACCTCAAGTTAGACTCTTAGAATATGTTGATCAGAACATGTTGGCCATAGGGTTGCCTCCTTCAATTTTGGTCTATGGAAGTATCAGGGTAAAAACCACAAGAGGTGGCAACCCTAGTTGGCCAATACATTTTGACAACATACCCTGTCTCTCCCTGAAACCATGACAACTATGGGTGAGGCCACATGAGATGTTAACACACCCTGAGCAGCGTTATCCTCGGGCAATGTTAACATGTGATGCAACAGATTGTATGTTCAGCGACCATCAGATGTTCACTTAGTCCTGCCCCGGGGTGGGCAGCCAGCTGAAACGTGATGCATCTACCAGAGAAGGCTGGTGACTGATGCATCATATGTTAGCATTGTCCAAAGTGGGATAACACTGCCCAATGTGTGTTTATGGGACACCTTCTATGTGGCCAGGTCTGTGCTGTTCTGCCCTGTGGCGAGGTCCACCAGCACAATAGAGTGGCAGGCACAGTTCATCATTCCCATGCATCCACGTCATAGCTGGGAAAGGGATAATGGGCAGGCTGGGGAATGGTGGGTGGGATGGAGCCAGGCACCCGTAGTGTGTGTTGCCGGCTCCTCGGCCCACCCAGGGATATGGCAGGACTTGTGACAGTGGCATGCCCTCCCTGTTTCCCTTTGGGGGGCAGATTGTGTGGCCTGCTCTCTCCATCAGCTCCAAGTGTGGTGGTTGCATTTGCCCTCCCTGGCGTGGGCAGGGGATCAGGCCCATCCTGTCTCATGTGGCTTTACCCTATATTTCATTCATACCATCAAACTGTCTTCCAGTAAGGAAACAGCTGCATCTGAAGGAGTGAAAAGTTTCAACAGAGGTAGCCCAAGGCCTATGGAATTCACCAGATGAAATAAGTATGATCATTAACCTCACCACATTCAGAATTAAAAGTAAAACTCACCTCTTCCACCTAGCTTTCCTTCAAGAGGCTCATTATGCAACCCTTTTTAAGAGCAGGTATTGGCACAAACCCACATTTTGAGTGTTGTGCGAAATCCTTACCGCTTTCTGTACTCTTTGATGACCCCTTTCCTTGTTCTTTGCCACCAAATGGTGAACCACTGAAATGCAGAGAACTCAGAAGCTGTGTTAATGCATTGTTATGTGACAAGGCAAACTCTGGGTGTTGCCAGGCATAAATGATTAATCGGTAGAAAATCCATTTTATGTTGAAATTGCTGATTGCATAACTGATAGAACAGATGTCCATGCTGTGGCACATTCAAGTTGCTACTGGATGGTCTCCTCCCACCAGCTGTGGCCCGGATGTTATCATGTTTCCATTGGTGGCTTGGATTATCACAGCCTGGAAGGGTTGGTATGCTTCAATACATAAAGCCTCTCTACATGATAAGGGCAGATGTGTGTTGACAACAAGCACGCTTTCTCAAAACCAGTGTGGTGTAGTTGAGAAGGTGCTAGACTTGGACGTTGACCTGGGAGACAAGAGTTCAAATCTTATCCTAGCTAATGAACTTGTTGGGTGACCTTGGGCAAGTCCCAACCTCTCAGCCTCAGTTTCTCATCTGTAAAATGTGTGTGTGTTCCCCCTCATCCTTGTTCATCTTAGAGATTGTAAGCTCACCTGTCTGAAAATCTGTGACTGTAAAGCGCTATAGAAATGATAAGTAGGTAGTTGTAGTAAAACCTATTCCATGGTAAGCATATATCAGGTAGTATGTTTGTGCAGACATTTCTGTAACACCCAATGTATGTTCCTACATTTCAGTTAATGCCCAATGTATGGTTAACACTGAAAATGAATGACTAGCATTATGTCTGGTAACACTCAAAGATTAAGAAAGAAGAAGTAGAGCATTTGCAAAAGGGAAGAGTTCACATGTGAATGAGCTCCTGAAGTTTGTTTCCTAACCTGATGGGAAGGAAAAAAGAGATATTATCCATTAGGCCTTTTTCAAACTTGAGAGGTATTCAGAGACTACGCTTATGGATGCCAGGATAAAACTAGAGCTGAAATGGGTACCTGAAAAATGGGCAAACACATTGAATCAGCATTACCCAAACTAGAAATAGTGACTTGCATGGGTGACTCGTGGGGGGCATTGGAGCATGTGCCCCCCCAGATTTTCAGAAGCCCTATCAACCCGCTGCCCAGTCCCCGCTCCTGTGATAGTTACCGGTCACCCATGGTGGCATGGTTAGTAACCAATATTTGTTTGCTCCCTGGCAGATACCCATTTTGAATGTTCTGTTTGGGGATTTCTTTTTTGTTTTTTCATTTTGGTTATTTTGGTATTTCGGTTACATCATTTTGGCAGTATTTGCATATCATACACATTGTCCAAAGTGATACAACTGAAATAACTTTTTAAAAAAGAAGAGAGAGAGAACCAGAATGTCCAAAAATCCAAAACACCAGGGATACTGAATATGTGAGTACCCATTTTGGGGCTGTGGATATTGTTTGGGTTCATGGGGGCTACCCAAAAATGTGGCTATATCCATGAATAATAAACCCACTACCCATTTCAGTTCTAATGGTGTACATATGAATAAAATGAAAATTGTACTAAGGGCTGCCGCTAGTAGGCAAACCTCTGTTATAAATGACCACATCAAAGTATGCCTCCAGTGCAGTTGTTTTCAACCTTTAATCAAAGGCCACCTCTATTAGTGCAGGTGATGGGGATCTGGTGGAGGTTTTCAGGAAGTGGCTTGACACAGATGGACGTTCTCTGTACATTCTAAATTCCAGCAACCAGTTTTTGAGGTTCTCTTTTTTCTCCAGCATCCCCCCAGGAGTCAAAGGAAATGACCCTTCACATCCAAACCTCCTAAACATAACACACACTCCACTGGCGGCTGGTTAAAATAATCCTTCCTGTCCCTGCTCTTCTATTTGTAATTTTATTTCCTGTCGAACTCCATGGAATCTAGAAATGGCAGGACACCTGGTCCAGCAGGGAGCTGAAGCAACAGGCTGTTGTATTTCAGCAAAGCTGTGGGGAAATCAATGGAAGTTCACAACGACAATGCTCCGCCTATTGCTTCCCGAAGTGTAACTTTCTACCATCTTTCCCCAGGGAGCAATCTATCTCAGGGGTGTGAAACAACACATGTCCCCAGTAGTATCAGATCAGAGTGACCTAGTCACCAGAGCTTGTGGGTTCTCTTTCCTACTCTGTCTATGATATAGACTTGGGGAGGAGTCTCAGGGCTCATTTGCATAACACCCTCCCCTCTTTGCAAACTTGCCACATATTCATGAATATGTATTTGTCTTGTCCCATACTAGACCATTCACACAACTCCTGTTTTCAAGAGATGAAACAAACATGCACTTTTGTATTTATGAACGTTATTTGCTTTATTAGATAGCCCACCAAATATCCAGATCATTATTCACCATGGAAATAATATTTTCATATCTATTCATTTTGTTCTTTTGGTCACTTTGGATTTTCAATCACTTGGGTATTTTGAACTTCATTTTTTGTGTGTTTAGTGCTATTTTCACAGCACCAGGGGCGCAATAAACACCAGTTGTGCCAAAACAAAGTAACTGAAATTCTGAAGTGAACAAAATGACCGAAGTAATCAAACTGACACAGCCAAAATGGATATTCATTTCTGGAAATGAAGCAGGAATTGAATAATGTTTCTGGCAAAATTGTCAGAGACAATATTCACCATGCGGATTGGTTTCAGCTCTACTAATTTCTCTCCATTGGAATGGTACCTCCCTCTCCTTATCTTGATATGGTATTTCCCTCAGTGTGAACAGACAGTGCAATGCAACGTGACAGCGTTGCTTGCCTTGAGTTGCTTGCCTTGCCAGTCCTTTCCACAGAGTGTCCCCCTCCCAATGGGAATAACCATTATGGGCACCACCCCATCTTGGCTTCTGGGCTGATTCACAAATGTGCCCTCAAAGAGTGTTGTGTGAATCAATCAATCTGGGACTCATTTTCCATGTCTGTTGAAAATACAGGATGGCAATCTCTTTCTCCCTCCTTCTCAGAAGTTATTTATTATTATTATTATTATTTATTATTATTATTGCTGGGAGACTTAATGGGAGCTTTGAGGCCATGTGATCAACTGTGGTGAATCTACATTAATATTAAGGATTCTTATACATATATACCCATCCATTGTTTTCTCTTTAGTATTCAGAACTTTAAGGGCGCGATCAAGCTCCTATTGAAGTAAATGGCTAAACTCCCATTGACTTGTATGGAGCTGGATCATGCTCTGTCTATCTACCTATGAAACAATCAATACAGAATAAACAGTGATCCATAGTTTGGACCTCACACTATGTAGCAGCAGGTCCTAAATGAATTAGCTACCTTAGCTGCTCCCAATCCAAATCAACTGGAATTTTGGGACAAGGTGTGAGTTTGCTGAGTATGATACATTCACTTCTTCTGCTGGTGGGACTAATGATGGTTGTTGTGAATTCATTTCTGAAGAGGTAAAGAAAAGGATTGATGTTTATTTTTAAAAAACCTATTGTTTATATAGCACTTTCATTGTTCAAAGGGCTTTACAATCTTTATCTGGGTCACCCTCACAACAGTCCCATTTTACAAATGGGTAAGAGTTAGTCTGAGACAGACTGACTCGACCAAAAGCCACCCAGTGCATACGAGGTTAAGAAAGGATCTGAATCCTGCTTTTGTAGGGCTAAGGCCAACACCCTAGTCACACAAGGCTACCTTGGCTCTTAATAATGGCTATTGCCTATACTGGGTGATATTTATATTTACATCAAGATTTGGTGCTCTCTGCATCTGCTAAATATAATCTGAGGGTGAAAACAGACATGACGCCAACTCCACTTTAACACCGCTTTAACATTTCTTATGCATGTTGCAGGGCTGCACAGGGCACCAATACAGTCCTGCAACATGAATAAGAAATGTTAAAATGGTGTTCAAGTGGAGTTAGTATCATGTCTGTTTTCACCCTGAAATGCTGGTCAAGGCAGACAGAGAATATGTCAAGACTAAGATGGCTGTTGTAGAACAGTACTAGTTAGAAGCAGGAGAGAAGCCTCCTTATGCTGTTAGCAACAGCATCCACTCAACTGAGATCACTCTTGCTACAATCACTAATGACCTCTTTTCATTCATTCATTCATTCATTCATTCATATTTTCATCCCATCTTTCCCGTAAGGCTTAGGGCGGGCTACAAAACATAAAAACATCTAAAAAACACACAAAATAAAACCAAATATTAAAACACTCAGATAAAATCAAGTAAAAACAGATAAATCCCCTGATCCACAACACCCCAACGTACCCCCGCCTGCCAAAAAAGATCTTACATTGCCTCAGGAAGATGAGCAGGCTCAGGCTTACGCAGACCTCCAAGGGAAGGGAATTCCATAATTGTGGGGCAGCCTCTGAAAATGCCTCTCTGCATACCCTTGTTGTGTGAACTTGAAGGGCACACGGTACCTGCAAGAGAGCACTCCCAGAGGCTACAATGAGACATGAGGGGAAAAGCAATCTTTCAGATATTTGAGGCCCAGTACGTAGCCAAGTCTAAGGGCCTCTAATCCATCTTGCCCTTCTTGACCTCTCTGCTGCCTTTGATAATATCGGCCACTCCTCCTCCTTGATTCTCTTCACTCTCTTGGTTTTCAGGGCTCAGTTTACAGCTGGTTCTCCTCCTGTCTTTCTACCTGCTCCTTAGTGCCTCACTTGCCTACACCCCCTCTGGCTCTTAACTGGCATTCATAGGGTTCTGCCCTTGGCCTTTCTCTTCTCAATTCACATCCTCTCATTTACACACAATTCCTTGGAAAATTCATAGCTCATAGCTGTGATGTATGCTGATGACACTCAACTCTACCTCTTCATTCCAAACCTCTCCCCTCAGCCAGTCTTGCATCACAAACTGTCTCTCTGACATCTCTGCTTAGATGTTTCATTGTTATCTTAAGCTTAACATGTCCAAGGCCGCTTGCACATGGGGGGTGGGTGGGGAGGGAAGAACTGCCATGAGCCAAAATCACGTCAGGGGGATCATGTGAAATTCGACTCGTGTACAGCAGTGTTTAGCCCATTTCCACCGTGATTTCAGTGATGGGAGACAGGGCTGGATTTTCAAATCAGCACAAATTTCTTGCCCTCATCTTCGAAACTCTTCATGGCCTTGCTCCTCCCTATCTCTGTGCCCTCATTTGTGTTATGTTCCCACATGGGAACTTGTTCCTCTTCTGTTACCACCCTCCAAAGTACATACAGCCCTTCTCCCATGTTGCTCCCTATGCCTGGAACTCCCTCCCTGGACCCATACACCCTTCTCCTTCCCTCCCAACCTTCAAATCCTTCCTAAAAAACCTACCACCTCAGTCACTTTCAGTATCGCTCTTCCCCACCATACAATTTAGCTAAGCACATGTATACCTGTAAATTCTCAACTTCATGAATGTATCCCCTCTCTCTCGACTCCTCTCCCTTGTCCATCCTAGATTGCAAGCCCTCATACCTGGGATCTGTCTCAATGGGTGTTCTTAAATAAGCAAGGTGGGCAGAGGGGTACGTGGCCACTGGGTGGCATGGCTGGAGGGCACCCATGCATGTGACTTGTGTGTGGGGCGCTTCACACAGGCAGCTCTTGGCATGGCTACCCTGGTCATGGAGGCAACCTCTGTACATGTGGCTGGCCCCACATGGAGCACTCCTTAATTTTCGGCAGTGCTCTGTGCGTGGCCATGAGTGTGGCCACTGCGTGGTTCATGAGAGCGCACTCCCACACGCACCATCTTCACATGAGCAGCTGGATGTGTGGTCGGAGGGGTGGCAATGCGTGGACACGTCTCATCTAAAAACACTCTGACTGTCCAGTGTCAGGTACACTGCTGACATAACAGCAGCAACAAATGTAATGCGATAGACAGAATGTGCAAGATGGTACAACAAAATAGAACAAGGAATAACATTAAACCCATAGCATAGGGACCTGTTTCTAATTAATGACTGTACAGTGCCAAGTACATTGCTGGCACTATATAAATACATAATAATAAATAAAAATAATAATGTACACTGATTCTCAAATACCATGAATGGTATAAACGTTGGGGTTCTGAAGTCACATCCCTGAAGCAATCATAATGTGGAGGGGGAATGTGCTGTGATTTGCTTCCAGAGAAGGGGTAAAAACTCGTGCTAGATACTGCTGCACTCATTCGTTGTCTTGGAACTATAAAGCACGGGCGGGCAAACTGTGGCTTGGGAGCCACATGGGGCTCTCGGGCAGTTCGGGTGCAATTCTTGGCCAGGGCCAGTCCCAGACCCTGTGCTATCTTCATGTTTTTGTGTCTTACCTCATTGTACCTGTGTGTCAGCGGCTGAACCACAGCTGTTCCTCAGAATCTCAGCAGTCAGCTCGGACAGAGCACTACCAGCCAATCACAAGGCAGGATAGATGGGGAGGAGTGAAGCTTAGCCTGGGAGATGCTTTAAAGGGACACGCATGCATACATATGGGTCTGTCTTGTGCTCTCGGCCATATGAAGAGTTTGGTTCATGGTTCTTGGGGTTAGGAACTTTGCCCACCTCTGCTATTAAATGTTCAATCTGACCTTCTTAGCCATTTGGTAACACACCCTTCTGAGAGATCAACTCACTGGGGCAAGATTCAGCCGTGTGAAAAGGTATTGTTAATGCAGGGGTTCCCAGACTAGGGACTGGGACCCTAAGGGGTGTGTGTGTGTGTCACTGCATTGCTGGATGGTGTCCAGAGAAGGCTGGATCTGCATAATTTGATATGCATATTTCTAAAGATAGGAGCCATAAGGATTTCTTTCATCTCTCAGTGGGGTAGTAGTCTGATAAAGCTTGGGAACAACTGGGCTAAGGGATGGGTACCTCTTATTGCCTTAAAATAGGTTTTATGTGGGAATGAACTGATGCACAATCCTTTCATGGACCCTACGCTCCAGGATGAATTTCTGCCAAAGATCCATTTTTGCTGCATTTTCCCTAATGCTGCCAATGGGGAAAATGCAGTGAGCACGGGTCTCTGATTTCAGCCTATATGAACTTAGCATTGGTACAATGGAAGTATCTGATCTCTCTCACTCAGCTTGTCCTTTCACTGGGTAAAAACAGATGTGCAGGTGGCACAGTGGCTCCCCAGCCTGAGACGAGAAATCACAGCCGACATTGGGGCACTGAACTAATGTGCCCACGGCTAGAGAGTCATCTTACTGCCCACATGCCCCGGGTAGGGAGCTAAACAAACTTGTGGGCAGCCTGCCATACCCCTGCCCTGTTTGCAGACCCCCCATTCCCCACCATGACGGGCAGCCCTGGCAACCAGCCATGATATTGGGCCATGGTGGCCCCTGTCCCAAGGCAGGAATGGCGGGAGATTTGTCGAGGATGCAGCCTGGGCCACCTATCCGCTAGGGGTGTGGACCAGGCCCCCATGTCATTTTCAGTTTTCATTATCGTTTTCATTATTAACAACAATGTCTGTTTTGGTTATTGTTGTTGTTATTGGTATCGGTATAGTTTCAAATGAAGATTTTATTTTTGGTATCGTTATCGTTATTGGTATTGATTCCTATATATATTTTATTTTTGGTATCGTTATCGTTATTGGTATT
>QEPC01013204.1:639547-665272 GCA_003113815.1 Sphenodon punctatus | reverse complement strand
CCCCCCCCCCGGGATCAGGTCTATACTTACTGGCTGCTGCGGGGACGCCGCGGCCGCTGGCGCTGGAGGGGGGGCTCTTTTCTTTTTAAAAATCCAGGCTGGGCAGGGTGGGTGGGGGGTGTCCCCCCTTCCACCCGTGCAGCCTGGACTCGGGGAGTTTTTTTTTACTCTTTTGGTGGGTTTTTTACATTGCAGCCATTCATTTAAATGGCTGCAATGTAAAAAAATCCGGTACCCGGAATCCGGTAACCGGACCGGATTTACCAGGTAGAATCCGATAATGCCGGTACGCCCAGTACCGGCATTATCGGATACCGGATTTACCGGCACGCCCGCCCCTACTTTTTATACTAGAGGAGCTCGAGACCATCATGTGGTCTATTATTAGAATAGGGTGAGCATGCACAACCCAGTTGTGTGAATGCTGGGAGCTATCTCGAAGAACCTTCTATACAAGGTAACAACCTTCTGAACACTCACATGGAGAGGAGTTGTTTATAAACAAACAGCTTTATCTCCCAGTCTGATCGGGTGTCCACTGCTGCCGTAGCACTACTAGGAGGCAGAGGCAGGTGAGGGATGGGGACCAGAGCCAGGGAGGGGAGGCAGAAGAACTTATTGGGGGAGAGGCTGGCTGTAGCCTGCTGCCCAGCCAGGCAAGTGCGTGGCCCCAGCTGGCCATGGGGCCATGTGCAGGAGCACATGTGGCACATACCTGGGGCCGGCCCAATAGTCAAAGCTTTTGAAGGTAGCATTTCTCTTCACTGGAGAGATGTTAGGTAGGCTTAACTAACCTTTCCTTGGAAACGAGAAATATGCACTGTCTCAAGGTACAAGGCAAATGCTTGAGCCACCCCCTCTCTCCCCCGCCCCAAAGAAATCTCAACTTATTCAATGCTACGGGTACTCCATGTTCCTGACACCTCTCAGGTAAAATAATTCATCGTCTTTTTCAGCTAGTCAATGTGATAGGCTAATTATGTGTTAAGGCATCCTGTATGGACTAGATGACCCTTAAAGACCCTTTCAACCCTATGATTCTATCTTGGGAAGAAAAGGACATTTACTATTCCCTGGTTTCTGTAGTGTTCTGGTACAACAACCTGGAAATTCTGTTTCAGTTTCTGAGTGACATTTTGAGGGGGAAATATCTAATGGGAAATAAGGTGAGATCGTTGCTATGGCTTGGTGTAGGTCTTATACAAAGACCAGATCTCTAAGATACCTTAACTGGACATGGGCCACCTAATTTTTGTGGCACCACAAATGTGCATGTCACTTGAACTGTATTCTATTTCTCCGTTTAGACTATGCATGTAGCAGAATTTAGGGAAATAAAGTCTGTCATGCATTATTATTGGCCTTGTTACTTATTATTAGAATATTGCCATCTGCCTTCAGAGCTGGAGAGAGGACAATTTTCTCCATTCAGGCAAAATAAAGTCTGCATTTCAGGACTCTGAGCTACTTGTCACAGGCTACTAACTCCCTTGAGGAACAGGGATCTTATATTAGAGCAGTTGTTCTTCAAATTTTCCAGGTGTGGCCCTATTTGGGGACAGATATATTCTGTGACACTCCCCGCCTCCGGACAACAACAAAGGCATGTATTGTATATCAATATCCGATAAACAAGGGGCTTTCACTTTTTTGGGTGAACAAGGCGCAAGTGTGCTTGATTACGCATGCGTCCCACTGATATACCAAGGAAAATTTTCAGACTTTACAGTTATTCCCACTGGGGTAAGCGACCACCAATTGCTGGAAGTGAAGGTTGAGGTGGGAGACCTGTCAAGTCCCCGTGGTCAGTGTAATAGAGCTGCATCTCAGGGGAATCGGGAAGTTCGGGGGAAGATTATCTGGAACCATAAAACTGTAGAGGTGGCTACAGAGTTGGGAATGATTCCAATTTGTAGGGTGCTGCAGGCAGGGATTATAGATCCTATGACATCGAATGATGAGATTCCAACCTTATACGCAAAGTTAATCAAAGAAGTATGGAATGCTTTGAAATCCCCCCAATTGGAGGGCTCTCGGGCAAACCAGATCTCTTGGTTCGATAGACAATGCAAGAAACAAAAGAGGGCAGTAAATGCTGCAGCCCGTTCTTTCACGTGGAGCCCTATAAAGGAAAAGTTGAATAATGTTAGAAGTAGGTACAGGAAAATGGTAAAAGATAAGAAAAAGAACTTCCAAGTAGGCCAATGGGGAAAATTATGATTAGCTATGGACCAGAAGGACAGTATAGCTTTTTGGAAACTTACAAAAATGGGATTTGGAGAAGGTTGAAATGTGTTGGATTTTGATATTCCAAAAAAAAAATGGGAAGATTTTTTTCGGGGTATATTTGGAGGACCTGGGGATTGGAAAATTAGTCCATCACTCGATCTGTGTATATCTGATTGCTCACCTTGGAATTTAGTTGAGGAATCAGAAGTCTGGGACCTTATTGTTAAGCTGTCTTTGAGGAAGGCACCGGGGGAAGATGGGATCCCGGCTGAGGTCTTTAGGAAAAATCTGGATTGGTGGACCCCTGTTATAACTAGATTATTTAATAGTCTAAATGTTACAGGGAGTTTCCCTGTTGGATGGAATGAAAGTGTAACTATTCCCATATATAAGAAGGGTTCCAGAGATGACCCGGCAAACTATAGACCAATCAGTCTTATAGATATAATGGCAAAATTATATGCCAAGTATATTCTGACTAAATTGGAAGACTGGGCAACAAAAGGAAAAATCTTTCAAGAGGAACAGGCAGGCTTACAAGTTGGCCGTGCGACCACAGACCATTGCTACATTTTGGCGCACTTAGTAAATAAGTATTCTCATGTTAGGAAGGGTGGCCTTTTTGTTACCTTTATCGACCTCAAATCTGCCTTTGACCTGATCGACCAGGAGAGACTCTGGAGGAAGTTGCTGGATGCCAATGTGGATAGACGCCTCCTTTGGTTGATAAAGGGGTTGTACACGCATACGCACATGAAAATTCGTAGGTCTGGGGAGGGACTTTTGACAGCTGCCATTCCGGTTCTAAGGGGAGTTAAACAGGGCTGCATCCTGGCGCCCTTCTTGTTTAAATTTTATATAAACAACATTATTGATGTATTCCAGGATGAACTAACTTTTCCCCCCAAGATCAGCGGTAGACCACTTGCCCTGCTACTGTACGTGAATGACATGGCATTGTTGTCTACTGCTGAGCTGGGGATGAGAAGGGCACTGGACATCTTGGGTGTTTACTGCAGAGGGGAAAGGCTTAAAATTAACTATGATAAGACCAAGGTCGTAGTCTTTGCTAGGAAGACCCGGACCCGGAAATGGTATCTGGATGAATTTAAAATAGCGCAAGTCCCTTTTTATAAGTATCTGGGTCTATGCTTTGCAGCATCAGGCTCTTGGTCGACCCATTTGGCAATGGTTAAGCTGAAAGCCAGGCAAACGGCTGGGGGAATCTTAAAATTTTGGGCTACGGGGGGTGGTGTGGTGGGTGGTGGTGGAAGATGATTAAACCAGCCATCAATCTGTTAGCCCATAAACCTATCCCCCAAATGCTCTATGGTGCTGGAGTATGGGGTTTTGAGGTTACAGTCCTAGAGGCAGTACAGAATAGGGTGCTTAGAGGCCTCTTAGGAGCTCCAGCTTGTACGCCGGTTGCATTCGTAAGGGCAGAGACAGGAGTGGTCTCTGTTACAGTTCAAGTCCGCATGGCCATTACAAACTTTTGGTCTAGATTAATGGCCATGCCTAAGACAAGCCTTGTCTATGCTTGTTGGGAGGAGCAGGGGAACATGGGTGTTGGTTCGACTTGGAGATCCCGGTTTGTTTGCCTTCTTGAGGACATTGGGTTCTCCTTGGGGGCTTTAGAAGGTCTACCTAGAACCTCTCTCAAAAATGTATTAAAGGCCTGAATTTCAGATATAGGCAAGCAGGAAGACATGACTTTGGTGTCAGATTCTGTGATAGCTTCCTTTTATGGGAAATATAAAATGGTGCATAAATTGGAACCATACCTGGAGAGCATCGCAAATTTTGCTCTGAGGCAGGCCCTCACACTTGTACATTTTCAGCTAATGCCTTCTAGTATTTTGGAGGGCAGACTTAAGGGAGTGCCTTATTGCCAAAGAATTTGTGATTGCAAGGTTGGGGTAGAGGACCAAGTCCACTATTTGTTCGACTGTACCCTTTTGGAAGGCATTCGTTATAAATATCAAACCCTGCTCCAGATTGAGACCCCTTGGGTTTGTAGGGAGCATAGATTGCAATATATTCTGGCAAATGAATCCGAAAGCAAGATGTATAGGGCTGCAAACTTCCTCCTTTCATTAGCGAAGAGGAGAGCCCAAGCCCAAGTGTGTAACATTTAATAGAATACAACTATATATGGGTATTGGAATATGGATTCTTGATTTAATTATATTGAAAGTTTGTTTGGCTACGAGGGACATGTATATACGGTTATTTCTCTTTAGTATGTTTAATCCATTTATGGAAGGACATGTTTATGGCTGGAAATCATATATATTGTATCAACTTCTATTGCACTAATAAAGAATATTTACTATCACTAAGACTGCCCTGTGGCAGTTTGCTACTGTATATCCCAATTTAAGAGAATGTTTTATGCAGGGGACAAATGTCGGCACCATAACCTCCGAGAAGGGTAAGCCAAATTCTAAACTTATTGTATATGCATTTACTTTCGAGCTGGCTATTTGTCTTGGAAAGTTTACAATGTATGTTTTGTATAATTTTTTGATGAATTTTGTTACGGCCAATGGCCAAACAATAAAAAGTTTTACTAATACAGTCTGTGAAGTCCGCTCCTCCTCTGTCCCCTCTCTTGCCCTCCCTCACCTCCCTGCTCCCCTAACCACCTTCGTCCCTTTTCCCTAGCTGTCCCCCACGCCTGGAACTCTCTCCCTGCCCACATCCGCCTCACCCCCTCCCTTCGTACCTTCAAATCCCTCCTCAAGACCCACCTCTTCTGCTTTGCCCTCCGTGACTCCTCGCTCCCCTCACCTAACTCCTGCTGATACCCTCCATCCAGTACAATCTGTTGCCTGAGGTCTCATATCCTCACTACATGGACTAGCCAGCCATCATTCTCAATGTAACCAAGCCAAGTGCATGCACCTGAGACCTCGCAACTTCATGAATGTTACACTCCTTGTCTCTCCCTCTGTTCCCCTTCCTTCGTCTCTCTCCGCTCCTCCTCCCCCAGTCTCTCAGATTATAAGTCCTAGGGCAGAGACTGTGTCTATTCAATTAATTTGTAAAGCGCCGGGTACATTGCTTGTGCTATATAAATGCTTGGTAATAATAATAATAATAATAATAATAAATTAATGATGATGATTGATAATAATAATAATAATTAATGTAGGAAGCTGCTGTCCTCTATGGCATTGGCTCTTCTCTTGTCCATCGTGGGGGTGGGTGGGTTGTTGTGCTTTGAGCCAACATGGTGATGTATTTCATGCCCTTGTCCTTTAAGAGCTCAGCTCCTGGCAGGGCTGTGGGTGGGACTGAGGAGGTGGCCAGCTGTGGACCTGTTTGCTGGCGTGAGTGGGAATCCCAGTTCAAATGGGCCAGGGATGTGTAGGCACCTGTCGTCATGCACTATTTTGCTTCTCTCTGCATGGGGCACTCCAGCTTTTTTTCCCCATGAGTGGCCATGAGTGGGTGCTACATGGGTCATGGGGGCATGCCTCCACCTGCATGTGGTTGATGGGTGGACCTGCATGGTTGCGTTTTGTTTAAAAACGGCCTCAGTACCCCATCTGGCAAGGTGCTGAGTGTTCAACTCAAGGCTGAAAACAGTGGAAATTGAGAGTGCTCAGCACATTGCAGAATCAGATTCTTAATCAGCTCTAATTGTATTGACTAGTTGGTTGGGCTGTTTAAAAGAGAGTTGGATAAACTCATGAGAGATAACTTGTGATGAATTTTCCATTTGATGCTACAATTATTATTTTTTACTCTCTAACAAAAAAATTGTTTTGTAGGAAGCATCAAAGAAGGCAAGATGGCCACAACTGGAGGCTGGACAATGAAGCAAGGTGCTACAGAGTAGAGCCCTGCAGACTGAACTGAGCCTGAAGTGACAAAACTGGTCTCATCAGGTTTGGTTTGAGAACCTTGCCAGCGGAAGCCTCTCAGATTGAGGTTGGGCTCCCCGTGAGCAGGAGGCCCAGTTCTCATCAAACACTGATGTCATGGGGCAGGGGCATGTCAGAAAAGGGGAGGGGTTAAGGCATTCTCGTGCCATTTTCCTGACATGATCCCAACACTGCAGTGGTGTCCCCTGGGAGTGGGGCTACATCTGAAGAGGGTAAAGGCACCCCCCTATGTCTATCCTGACATGGCCCCACCCCCTGGGGTGCTGTGACATCACAATGCTCCATGACGGATGGAGCCACCCTGTTACATTGAGCCTGGGTGCTCAAATGGCGGGTCCTACGCACATGTCCAGGGTCTAACTGATTGCCATACTGGGGGTCAGGAAGGAATTCTCTCCCAGGCCAGGTCAGATTGGGAATTGACTCAGAGGGATTTTTCACCTTTCTCTGCAGCTTGGGGAAGGCCCACTTGTTTGAATCATCTGGATATATCTTACAAAATTGCCCCCTGTCCTTTCAAGCACTGGTGCCACCTTGGTCACTGCTTGTGGCAGATTTTATTATTTATTTATTTATTTTATTTATAAAATAATTTAATACCCCGCCCCTCCTGCTCCAAGCAGCCCGGAGTGGCTTACAATATTAAAACACATAAGAACAGTAAAATCATAAAGTACAATAAAAAGGGAAGTACCAACCCAAACTGCCCCCCCCTCCCCACCATCTCCCTCACCAAAAGCCACTTGGAACAGCCAGGTTTTACAGATACAATGGAAGGAGGGGAGATCAGGGGCCACCTGGACCTCCACCGGGAGGGAGTTCCACAGCCTAGGTGCGGCCACCGAGAACACCCTCTCCATAGTGGCCCCCCGGGACCTCGAGAAGGGCACCTCCAGCAGACCTCAGAGGCCACTCCAGAGCACGAAGAGAGACGTGGTCCTGCTGGTAAGTTGGGCCAAGGCCATATAGGGCTTTATAGGTCAAAACCAATACCTTGGATCAGGCCTGGAAGACTATAGGCAGCCAGTGAAGAGCCCGGAGCACTGGTGTAATGTACTCATGGCAACCCGTCCCTGTAAGGAGATGGGCTGCAGCATTCTTGACACTGATGCTCCTGCCAGTTATCGGCCGGTCTCTAACCTGCCGCCGAAAGGTCTAGCAGGACCAGTAAGGTCTGACAACCCTGGTCCAATGCTAGATGGAGAACATCAACCAAGGCTACCAATGCAATCTCCGTATCATACCCAGGCCGAAAACCAGACTGAAAGGGGTCAAGGAAACCGGTGCGGTCCAGATGTTCCTGGAGTTGCCATGCCACAGCCTGTTCAACCTTCTGGATGACACTTAACTGGAAACCTTAATGGGATGTTCAAAAATTATTTTTAGCCTGTTTTTCCTATGGAAAGAGGCTTATGTAATCTGTGTGTGTGTGTATTCCCATATAGCCTTTGATCTCACAGGCCAATTTCTGCCAAATTTAGTAGAGGAATTGAAAGCGCAAAGGTAAATAGGGACTCAAAATTTGGCAACCGTAGGTGCACCATTGAGTGGACATAGTTATTAATTATTATTAGGGATAATAATAATAATAATTAATTAATAATAATAGATAATAATAAATAGGGATTATAACCTTTTTAGGGAAGGTTATTGAATTGGTGGTTGCCTAGGTTCCTGGACCCATGTAAGTCAGGTTTTCATCCTGGGCATGGCACTGGGACTGCACGGCTTTGGCTGATGATCTCTGCTTGGAAACTGACAGGGGAAATTGTACCCGGTTGATTTTGTTAGATCTCTTCACGGCGTTTGCTACTATTGATCATGGGGTGTTGTTGACACGTCTTTGGGACCTGGCAGGGGTGTGTGGGACTGCTCTTGAGCAGTTCCACTCATTCCTGACTGGGACAACCCAGAGGGTAGTGATGGGTAGTGGCTTATTGTCCCCTTGGAGCTGCCTTGTGGGGTCCCGCAGGGTTCCCTCTGGTCTCCACTCCTGTTCAATGTGCATCTGAGGCCCCTGGATCCTGCAGTCTTGGTGTTTACCTAGTGCCTGGCTGCCGTTGGGGGCTGGATGCCGGAGAGCTGATTGAAGCTGAATCTAGACAGGACAGAGGTAATGATGACTGGCTGGCCGTGTGACCTGGGAGAAGTAGAGCTCTTTGTTATTGATGAAGTCCAGCCTCCTTTGGTCACTCAGGTTCACAGCCTTGCAGTGCACTTGGATTCCCTGGTGCGCCTGGATTGTCAGGTTACAGCGGTGGTCAGGAGTGCCTTTCACCAATTACGGCTGGTAAGAAGGCTGTGACTGTTATCAGATTTGGATCTGGCCAGCATCATCCATGCCTTCGTAACCCTGAGACCGGACTACTGCAATGCGCTCTATGCGGGGCTGCCCTTGGAGACTGTTCAGAAGCTGCAGCTGGTGTAGAACATGGTGGCACATCTTCTTTTGGGGGTTGGTAGCCGGGAGTCCATTACACCGGTGCTCCAGAGTCTGCACTGGCTGTTTATAGTTTACCGTGCGCAATTCAAGATGCTGGTTTTAATGTATAAACCCCTAAATGACTTGGAGCCCAGTTTTGTGAAAGACTGCCTCCCCCCTCACGTCCCCTCGTAGCCCCTGAAGTCAGTCAGGGGCACCCTTTTGCTGTTGCAGGTGCCATCTCTCTGAGAGGTTTTTACAGCTAGGGCATGCAGGGAGGCATTCTTGGTGGAACTCCCTCCCCCTGGGTGTCTGTCTACACCCACGCCTGTTCATCTTCTGGAAACAATTTAAGACCTTTTTATTTGGCCAGGCATTTGACAGGCAGGGATAGGGTTGGATGTGGGGTGTAGAAGAGGGTTTGGCGGGGTGCTAAGGGGATTCATTATTATTATTGATTTTAATTATTTATTTTTAAACTAAACTAAACTGCCGGTCAGACCAATGGTCCATCTTAGCCCAGTATTGTCGCAACCTAACCTGGCAGCAGGGGTTTCAAATTCAGGTCCAAATCTGGTTCTTCCAGGGTCTCTGACAGAGGCCATTCTGGCCTGCTACCTGAGACCCCTCCAAGCCCCCAGCAGGGGCCTTCCCCAGGTGTGGTACCAGAGATCCTGAGATGGAGATGTTGGGGATTGAACCTGGGACCTTGTACATGCAAGGCACATGCTCTTGCCACTTGAGCTATGCCCCCTGGTTATTATAGCTCAGCCTGCCCTCTGTGGGAAGAGTGGCATATAAATTTGACTAAATAAATAAAATAAAAAATAAATATTAATAAGTATTTATATAGCAGAAGCAACGTACCTGGTGTTATATAAATTAGAGACAGGTTCCTGCTTACAATCTAGAATGGCCAAGGAAGGGGAGGTGAACGTAGGAAGAGACAGGAATACATTCACAAGGTTGAAAAGTTGCAGGTACACATGCTTAAATTGATTACAGTTAATTTAGGAGAGAAAAGGCAGGGGAAACCAGGGAGAGAAGACTATTATGATCCCTTCTGTAGCCAAAAAAATCCCATCAATTTACAGTGAGCATTGTTTTTCCTTTAAAAGCCTGGCTTTGTTCGTTTAGGCGCTAGCTGTACAGAATTACTTATTGAAAATAGAAAGTAGTCATTTCTATAAAGCTAAGCAAAAGAACAGTGGAGGGGTCTCTGCCTTGCTGTAGCATGTGGTGATATTAAATATCTTTGGTCATTAAAACATTGGGTGTGTGTGTTTTATAGGCAAGAATACAGTTTATATGACGAGGTACCACTCTGGCCATCTCAGCGTTGGGAAGAAAGGACCCACCTAAATGCAGCCATTTTACAGATTGCAGGTTTGCCTGTCCTGAAGGTTGTTCCTGGGGCTGCTGTTGGGACCCTGAGTGTCCTAGTGAGCTGCAATTCCCCTCTAAAAGGGAGTTGCCAAGATTGCTGCACCCCCATGTCCTTGGGAGCTGTTGTGGGGAAATGGAGAGAGGTGGGGCACAGCACAGACATCTGTCTAGTCACCTCTACTGCAGTAAAAAAAGGACTCACCTAGCATGCAGCCATTTTACAGACTGCAGATTTGCCTACGGTGGAGGCTCCAGTTGGATGGACCCTGATTACCCCTGTGGAATGCAGTCCCCCTTCAAAGGAAGCTTCCAACATGCATCACTGCTCCCCATGCCTCTCTGAGAACTATTTCGGGGTTAGAAGAGAGGCAGGCCACAGCACTGGCACATCTCTGGCCACTTAAACTTCAGAGAAAAAAGGACTCACCCAGCAAGTAAGATCACAGGTCTGTATTTGGGGGGGGCACCCTTCAGTGATGGCAAATGAGCTACTGCAGCATATTTGTGTAATAGGGGAGGTATAGGGACACCTATCGCTAATGCAGTACAGCCTCCTTTGGTTATATTACCCAAGCTTGCAGGTTTGAGGTGCTCCTGGATCCATTGCTGTGCCTGGAAGTTCAGGTTGAAGTGGTGGCTAGGAGTGCTTTCCATCAGCTCCAGCTAATGGGAATGCTCTGACCTTTTCTTTTGGTGTCAGACCTTGAGGCTAGACTACTGTAAGGCCTGGTACAGTCCTTCTCTTGAGGACTGTCTGGAAGCGGCAACTGGCCTGGTACAGACTGTGGCAGCCGTCCTTCTGTTGGAAGTGGGTCGCTGGGAGCACATTACACTCATGCCTCATCTTCACTGGCTTCCAGTAGTTTTCTAGGTATAATTCAAGGTGCTGGTATTGACCTACAAAGCCCTAAACCAGGGTTGGGGAATTATTTCCCTACTGGGGCCACTCTGAAAATTAGTACAAGCTCCAAGGACTGCATAGAAGTTGTGGGCAGGGGTACATAAAAGAGCACAAATATGCTCTCAAGAAAAGGAGGGTCCAGATCATAGATCTGTACCATGGATCCGTCTCCTAACCGTGTGTGTATACCCTCATCTCTGCTCAAGCTCAGTTTTCAGTGCTGTTGTGTAGGAACTGGATCCAGGGCCAGGAATTGGAAAGGGGCTGTATTTGACCCTCAGGCCTGAGATTCCCCACCCATGACCTAAACAGCTTGGGCCCCACACACCTGAAAGACTGTCTCTTCTCCTATGCGCCATCACAATCCTTAAGGTCGGCCAAAATGGCCTCTTGTTGATCCCGTCAGTACACTCAGTTCATATGACAAGGACAAGCAGAGAGGCATTCTTGGTATCTGTTCCACAACACTGGAACTCCCTTTCCCTGGAGGTTTTCCAGGAACAATGTAAGACTTTTCTATCTGGCCAGGTGTTTAGTAGGTGGGGATAAGTTTTTAGGAAATAAGTTTGTATGGGGCTAGTTTTATACTGAACATTTCTGATCTTTATTTTATACTTGATTTGTGTGGCTACCTGTCCTTCCCCAATTACCCCTCCCCCTATGTGCATTGTAGAATCATGTGCTACAGTTGCAGAGCTGTGGTCAGGATAAAAGCAGACCGATTGGCAGTAAATCAACCAAACCTGAGTTTCTTAACCTTTCATATTAACCTATTGCATTAGGCGTTATGTTTTGCTGCTATAAATCATCCCCCAATGAATTTATTAGCTTAAACACAAAAAAGGGGTGTGTGTGTCCCCCTCATCCTTTCTCTTGGCACATTTCAGAAATCATGCAGGAAAAGCCTAATGACTGGGAACTGTGACTATTACCAACTTACTTACTCTCCAAAGAGATCTAGCAGGAAAGGGTGGAGGGGTGGGGGAGTCTTAACATCAGTCACTAACTAGTGGCATGCTTAGCAAAGCCTTTTCTAAAGACCCCAAGAAGCCATTAGGTGTACCCTGGAATATAAAAAAGCTGGCAATTAAATCCACTTGAGGGTTAAAATAAACAACCCATTCATCACACTGTTCCACCCACATGCTAGTAACAACTCCTCTTTTGTAAACAAGGGCCTGGAGGTTGGTGTGCCCATTGGAAAGCTTGCTATTCTTGTGGTTTTATGAACCTGATACTTTCAACTCTAGTACCTCCTTGTGATCGCACTTACATTGGTGTAAAAGAAGAGATTCTACAAGCAGCACAACCCTTGCAGACAAAGCAATTGGTACGAGCAGCCTCTGTGGTAGATGCTCTTTGTCCCTGATCCTGCAAATGCTCAAACATGTAAGTACGCATGTGAGCAGTCCCTTTGGAGTTAATCATGTTTAGGTGCAAATAAAGCTAAGCATCTGAATAAGTGTTTGATGGATCAGGGCCTTGGTATTTATACCAAAAAGACATATTCTGCAGATCCATGAAAGAATTTAAAGCATCTCAACAATGTGCCCTTAAGAAGCCCAGAGCTTGGCCTGTATTTTTTGTGGAAACTCTGGCATGAGAAAATGACTTCACCCAGGGCCCCCTGGCACCTTTAGCAATACCACAGAAATCTACACCTGGAGGCTAAAATGTTCCTAGAGTGGCAAGACAAGTGTCAGCTCATTTCATAGTGCAGTAAAAATAGGGCAGCGGGTCAGAAGAACGTAGAAGAGAGAAGGAACTGGTGGGATTCTTTCTTTTGATACTCCTAAATAACTTATGTAAAGTCCCAAAATATCCAATGTGAACATTTGCTGTCATCTTGGAAAATGGCCTCCGAACACCCAATCTTTAACACTTTTTCCTTGATAACGTGAAAATGAATGTTCCTACCAAAAAAATGTATCTGATAAGATTTCTAGGAAATGAAATTCTCTACAAGTTTAATATCTATCGTATTTTCAGACAGATCAACTGTTTTCTTAGAAATTGTAACATTAAAATGAAGAGGCTGAAGGTGTTATTGACGTATCAAAGAAACATAGAAATACAAAGAAACATTAATACACAGATATTAAACTGCAAACAAACTGTGTATAGTAGCTTATTACATGAACAGGGAAATCATCAGTTACGCATTGTGTGTCCTTCTACAATATTAGGTGCAAACGGAAGCGAAATCCATAGTCTCTAGTGATTCCCCATTATTGTCAAGGAAATCCTTTTCCTGCGTATCGGAACCATTGTCATAATGCATCGGAACATTGATGGTGGTAGCCATTTCATTGGTAAACAATATTTCAGCAGACTGTCACTTCACCGCAGGTCATTTCTGCTCTTACACGTTTGGTGCGAGGAATGTCATTGTAGCCAGCCATCAAAAACTAAAACAGTTTTATTTAACCAAAATGTTTTTCTACATACAATATGTACATGCTGTAAAGTTAACTATACGTTGCATGCTGTGGCTATATGACCCTTTGCAAGAGGAATCCTCCATCTACAACAAACATAGTTTTCTGTAGGATACGTTTTCTCACTTCCAGAAGTCAATGATTCTGTTACATCGTACATGACAGCCTTCTGCGTTTTTCTCATTGAAATGTAATCCAACAGTAACAGTGGACGAGGAGCTAGCTCATACTGGAGGCACGAAGCGAATTCTTTATCGGATTTCACCACACAAATGATTCTGTTGAACAGTTGCATGGTGTTTACGGGCATTATCTCTTCACGAATCTTCACAGAAATATTCATAGATGGACTTCCCTTATCAAACTGTCGCAGTTTCCAAGAAAACAGTTGATCTGTCCGAAAATGTGATAGGTATTTAACTTGTAGAGAATTTCATTTCCTACAAATCTTATCAGATGCATTTTTTGTTCATAGGAACATTCATTTTCACATTATCAAGGAAAAAGTGTTAAAGAATGGGTGTTCGGCAGCCATTTTCCAAGATGGCAGAAAATGCTCACATTGGATATTTTGGGACTTTACATATATTACTTAGGAGTATCAAAAGAAAAAATCCTACCAGGTTCCATCTCTCTTCTATTTTCTTCCAATGTTTAGAAATAAATGTTCTAATAAGACTGTACTGTCAAGGTGCCTTACAGTAATGGAGTCAGTTTACTGAACTTCTGAAGGGCCCTTAAAAATGGAGGCTCTCTTTGGCCATTAAAAAAAACCCGTGGGACTTATGGGTTTGCTATGGTTTCACAGTCTGCCTCTTCCTCCCACTACTGTATATTGTGTTGCCTGCGGTGCCTGCATTTCAGTGGTGTATACATTATCATTTGTGAAATGCTTTGGCATCTTTTATAATGAAAGAGCAAACTAAATGCAAAGTGGTCTTGTTACAGTAACAAATCTCAAATTGGAATCTGTGACTTACATTCTTATTCTGTCAGTCTGTCTGCTGAAGGTATTTCTATAGAACCCCTCGCTATACTGTCTGAGATGATAGATAAGAAAGCCAAAGGGTGACTCACAGCTAGCTCATTGCTAAGGCCCTTTTCAAATGGGTCATGGTGGGTGGAGGTGGAGGTGGATGTGTGCCCGTTCCCATGGGTGCACACCCATCTCCACCCACCTTCACCCATCTCCACGCATGGAGCAACTGGCATTGGAGCCCATTGCTCCATGTGTGGGTGATGGGTGGAGGTGGGTGGACCATGGGAGCACACACGTACCCCCACCCACCATGAGAGCCATTATTACCATGGGCACCTGCCCATCCCCCACCCACTGCGGGCGGCCTTCGCACGGGCACCCCCACCCACATGTGTGTGTGTGTGGGGTGTGTGTGTGTGTGTGTGTGTGTAGCGCCTGCGTGAAAAGGCCCTAACTCTGGGCCTGATCCAGTACAGAGTGCCACATCCATGGTACTGAATATTCCTAGGCTGCTTTTGGACGAGTGTGCGGTGCGCTCGCGCGTGGTTTCCAAAATCCCGTAAAACAGGATCAAACGAGATGCTGCCGCGATTCACGCGCACGGTAGGGGGACATGCATTCTTTTCAAGCCGTGAACTGACTGGGAGTCTGATCGAGGTAGGTCATTTGCAGCTTGAAAAGAATGCGCGTCGCTGTGTCATGTGCGCAATTGCCGGCGTCATCTCTCTCCTCGCGGGGTTTTTGAAACCCCGCGCGAGCACACCGTGCGCTTGTCTAAAAACGGCCTTAGTGCTGATCAGAGTCCCTAGGAAGTTGATGGTGGACATTTTAGAGTCTTGCAGGACGCAGCAGCCCAGGGAGTCAGTTCCTGTCTATTTCAGCACCATAATATCTAAGCTTCTGATTTTGATATGAGTAATACAGCTTTACTCATCTGAGTAGTCCTCTGAAACTCAATAGAACTAATCATGTTGGGGAAGGGTGTGTAGCTCTGGGCCATTTGCTTGTAGACCAGTAACCCAGGTAAAGAGAATTGGCAATAACGGGATTAATCTATTCCACAACTGCAGTCATCAAGGGGATACTAAAGGTGCAATCCTCCACCTTTAAAATAAATGAGAGCGGAGTTTACTTAGACCAGAAGTGTCTTGTGGCAGATATGGGGTGTTTTTGTACATGATGGCACTCAGGCACTGTCATGGGCAGCCATGGCAGCCAATGATGGAACTGACGGGGACTCCTGACTGGGTCCAGGAAAGTGGGCTTTTAAAGGTGCTAGCCTGCTTTACCCCCAATCAGGTGGTCGGATCCCAGCCATGGTGACGGCTAGCCTGGGCTGTGAGTTTGAGACTTTCCCGAGTCTCAACGTGGGCTAACCACCAGATCCCGGCCGAACATCTGGTGCCCTGAGAACTGACATGATGGTGGTCCTCAGGGTAAAGTGTGGTAAAGCAGGCTACCCTTACATCTGAAAACACCCATGGTTTCTTCCTTTTTCTGGGGATACCACTTTGGGTGTAAAGAGATGGACAGCAGCTCCACTTCCCCCCACACCAGCTCACGTCACCCCCAGGTTGACATTTGAAGAGTGACTGCCAGATGTGCAAAGCGGAGCAGATGATGGCTGCTCTGGGGCAGCCCTTCAGGTGGTGCTCTGAAAGATCCCAGATCAAACCTCACTGAGGAAGATGGTCAAACCCATGGCAACAGGCAAACAGAACCTCTGTCCATCTAAACTGGCCCACAAGGCCCAGCCAAGCCTGGTCCCGCCTGGATCATAGATACTGGCAGATCAAATGGCCAGAGCAGCTGCTGCCACCACATCCCATTACCATGGTTACCAGAACAAGCTGCCGGGCCGGAGCATGGGGTTGGCCCACCTGTCTGTGTGTTGCTGAGCCGGAGCTTTCCCAGAGCAGGGGGAAGGCATATTTGCTGTTTGCGTGCATGGTTCACCCGTGTGCTGGGCTGTCTGTCCGAAGGCAGGCAAACCCATGGGTGTGTGCAGCTTTGGTTCGATCACCCACCTGCCTGCTCCAGGGCTCTGGCCCACTCCCTGTCCATCTGAAAACACCCATTGTGGACTCTAGCAGAACACTAGTAACAACACTAAGTAGAGAAATAGGTAGAGACGTGCCAAGCAAAGTGTCTTGTTAGCTCAAGTTAGCAAATTAGGATGGGCTGTTTTATAGGAATGGACAATTTAATTGGTAATTAATGAAACAGTAAGCACTAGCTCTATAAAAATCAATAGCATCTGGTCTACTCAAAGGGGAATTAATTATGGGGGCACTTTCAAAGATAAAATTATTCCTTAGCTTAACCATGACAGATATGCAGAACCTTAAAGTTCCCCTTCTCAATTATTCCTATCCATTGACAGGCCCTAAAATCACAGTGACTTTGCACTTGTTAAGGGTAATATAGGTAAGACTCAGGATGTAATCCTGATCCATTAAAATCAGTGGCAGCTGACCCCACTGACTTCAGTGAGGGCAGGACCGCATCTTCAAAATCAGGTCCAGCCTAAAAGGCAAATCACAGTGCAAGACACCAACTACTGTCAAAAAGACTTTGGAAAGACACACTACCCCACTGTCAATCTGGGCAAACCAATTGTTGTGCTTAGCCCAATAGATATGGATGACATTTAGCAAGGCTACATTAAGCTATCCCAAGGGATACTTTTCTTGAGGGATCATTGCTCTTCTCACTAAGAATGCAGTGCAGCTGTTCCATGCGTGCTATGGCAAAGGGCAATGAAAGAGTGTTTGAGAGAAAATACCCCTAAAGAAGTGAAAAAAATATTTCATGACATGAGACCCACAAAGGGAGAAAAACTGGATTTGAAGCTATTGCCTTTCCCCATTTATTTATTTATTTATTTATTCTGGCTGTGGATATTTAGAATATTCAAAGTGTCCCCTCCTCCTTTGATTCATCTTCCTCACAAGAAGTAACAGAAAAGCCCAGTCTTTCTTCCCTGTTTTATGCTGGTGACTCAGAGATGTGGATTAGGAGTTTTTTTATTCACTCTAAGACTTTTCTATAGCTCTTGTTACTAGGAGTTTTCAGATGGATTCAGAGACCTGCTCTGGGGGTACACCCTGACATCCGTCTGTGTCCAGCCTTGCCCGAGTTGGGTTCAGATGGAACCAGCATGTTCCCTGGGCCAAGGTCCACCTTTGCAGCACCCCCTCCCCCAGCACCATATAATTGTGGGCAAGCACCCAATGCTCTAGGCTAGTGCCTGCAGCTCTCTGGTGTTTCCAAGACAATGGCTGGCTGGAAGCGGAGCAGCAGCATGGATCCGCACATCAGACATGCAGCTGCTCAGCTTTGGGCTGGTGTCCCAGGTTTGTCCAGTCTGCTCTACCGGCGGTGCTCCAGGATGTTCCATTGACTCATTGACCACACTATGGGTTGTGTGTCCTGATGACCACACTATGGACTGAATGTCGGTTGGAAGGCCTGGGGTCAAACATACTGCAGTGGTAAAAACCACATCATCATTACCTCAATTGAGGAAGCGTTTCCCAGCCTCGGAAACTTTTTCTGTAAAAAGATGTTAACAGAGTCTTTACCAATCTGAATAAAACACACATTCTCTCAATTAAGCAAGTCTCCCTTTCCTCCCTTACCCTTAACAAGTGCACCCTTTCCTGGTCAATGGCTCAGCTTCCATTGATTTTAATGGTGGAGGAATGTGCCTACAGCATCCTTGATATCCTAATGCTGCTGGTTCTCCAGCTGTTCTCTAGGCCAATCAATATTTGAATTCTTGGAGGGCAAAACAAAGATAGGTTTCCCTCCACCTTATCCAGCACAAAGAAGTAAACATTAAACAATAGTAGCAGACCACCTTTAAAAAGAGTTTCAATCAATATTATCATCCTAGATCAAGCATTATTTCAACAAGGAAGGGCATGATCAAAAATAAAGGACGTGATCTTGCGGTTAAAGCACTGGGCTGGGAGGCCTAGACAGAGCATCTGTGTCTGCTACAGACTCGGTGCTCAATTTGTAATAAATGAATTGCTGGTGCCCAAGCCCATCCCCAAGGCTACATCCCAGAGCTTGTCAGAGCAAGGAAATTAATCCTATTTTGCAGTTAGCAATCCAACCACTGGACCATCTTGCCTCTCTGGGTACAGCCACATGAGACGCCAACCACGCTTTGGGCAGCCTTACCCCACATCGGTCACTGTTTCACACGATGCAGTGCATCATGTATCTGGCAGCTGCCAGATATTCACCCCACCGTGGGGCAGGCGACTGGCTGCTATGCTGCGAATCCTCGGAAAAAGGCAGAGGGACACAGTGCATAGTAGCTTTACCCAAAGTGGATTAAGGCTGCCCAAGACGTGACAGTGTGCTGCTACCCGTGGGCCTACTCCCCATCTGCCGCACCCCATGGTGAGGTCCGCCACAAGGCTTTGAGCGGCGCGTGATAGTGGGCGGTGCCTGTGTGCATAACCAGGGCTTCGGCCTGTCCCGGGGCATGGCAGGACCTCCAACAGCAGTCTGCCTGCCCACCCGGCTTCCCTGTTGGGCTGGGGGTGGGGGGTGGGGAGGGCACAGATTGCCTGCCTTGCTCTCTGTGCTGGCCCCGCAATGTGGCAGCTGCGAACGTCTGCCATGGACTGTGCAGGGGACCAGTCCCACCCTAACTTATGTGGCTGCACCCTCTACAGATGAATATAAAACAGGAAGTCTTGTGATTTAATCTATATCAGGGGTCTAAATGTGACCCACGGCAAGTTTTATGTGGCCCTTTTCTAGTTGTTGGCTCTGGCCCTTGGATCAAATTCCTACCTTCAACCACTATAAAAACTGAGCTCTGGGTAAGGGAGCAGAGAGGAGGGCATGCACACAAGGGTAGGGGACAGATCCATGGCACAAATCCATGATCTGGGCCCTCCTTTTCTTGAGTGGACCTCTTAAGCATCCTGTGCTCAACCGTCTATTGATGCCTTGGAGCTTGTTCTGATTTTCAAAGTGGCCCCCAGGAGGGAAAAAGTTCCCCATGCCTGAACTATATGATGACCAGCACAGAGTGTGGGGCAATAAAATAATTAATAAAAGCCAAATAAACCTTCCAGGTTTTTTCTGGCTTGTTTCTTTTTCTGTTTTTCTTTATTGGCCTTTTCCTGGTCTTTCACATTTTGGGGTGCACACTCCTATTGGGAACATTTTCCAGAGCTCAGCTCACCCTTGAATTTATTTTGCAGGGGCTGAGTCCTGTCAAGCCTCCCCCACAAATTAAGTCCTGTACAGACTTCATCTATGGCCGTTTTTATACGAGCCGTAGGAGCATGGGGGGAGGTTGTGCACGCCACAGCGTGGGCAGCACATGGATGCCAGTGCACACGGGCACCCCCACTCCCAATACATCCCTACTCATGAAGCAACCTCCATTTTCACCGGTTGCTCTATGTGTGAGGATGCGTGGGGGGTGAGTGGGGATGCGTGGAACACGGGAGTGCGCACGCACCCACACTTACTGGCTGCAGCATGCACACGGGTGGCACCCACTCATGTTCACACAACGGATTTGCGTGGGCATGAGTGGGACCATGTCGGGTAAAAGCAGCCTATGACTTGGCTTAAAGTTATTTAATCTTGCTGTGCCTTAGTTCCCTTTGTCTTTGAAGTTTAGACCAGAGATTCCCAAATTGTGGTCACGGCCCTAAGTAGAGTTATGCCATCTTGGGATGGAGTCACCATCCCAAATGATGTTGCTGGCTGCGGTCCCAGGTCAAATACAAAAGCTTGGGAACTACTGCTTTAGAATGTAATCTCCTGGGGCGGAGACTGTATTGCCAGATGCCTGTGTGATGCGGTGCTTGATTGGTCCCGACTCCCTAGTTTTGGAATTCTAGGCACTCTTGTAATACAAACAACAACAATAATAATAATGAAGTAAGCTATTGGGAGGTAGAAAGCCTTCCTTTTTTGGGTACTTTTCCCCGTCTACCATGAGCTCAGTTTCTTTTGATCAACTTTCTTTAGCTAGAAAGGATACGCAATATTGCCACTTGACCCCATCCCCCTTCAGCGACAGGATGTTCAGCACCTGGGGTTCATTGAAAATAAACCCATATCCCTTATCTCATTTCCCCCCTTTCTTTCTTTCTTTCTTTCTTTCTTTCTTTCTTTCTTTCTTTCTTTCTTTCTTTCATCCGAACATCCAGCTTTCCCACACTCCCTGTTGTATAGTTCTTTGCTAAGAAGGCACCACTTAACAAGAATTTAGGAGAATGACTCCACATATTAGCAGTACAATACTCTATTAATCTTCCAAATGGTTTCAGTTTGGCAGGATTACAACCATTAGATTTAAATATTGAGTTTGAAATAAAATGGCAATCATTCTCCCTCCCCCAATACAAAAATGTCTGTAATATAAATGCAAAAGACACAACACACAAAAGCCCTGACTCCACTGCCCAGATGATTTGGGGGGGATATTTCAAGTTACAAGTTGTTTACCTTGTAGAAAAGTTAATTAGCTCCTTTTGATCTTACAGGAAAAACCACAGAGGAAATTTTGTTAGAGCAGGAGCAAAGCAAAGCCTGTAAGTTACTCTCCTGACTCTAGATATTCATTAAAACAATTCTGTTTGATTTTTAATTTAAAGAAAACATTTACAAATTTTTCCCTTGCTTATTATTAAGAACTCCCTTTGTCCCTAGGATAAGATATAAAGAGCTCTCTCTCAACATATTTTTTCCATGCTAGCAGCCAACATTGTGTAGTTTATAACCTGTCTTAAGGGTGTGTGCGTGCGTGTATATATATCACACACACACATAACCTTAAAAGTGCTGGTTAGATAATCCAAAAGTTTGATCCTAAAGAATGAGGATGCTTGCTTTGAATAAAAGCTACTTCAATTTTAAAATATAGGTGTTCTAAATTCCCCCATCCAAATTATCCACTTTAAAAATCAGACACTTATTTAAGTCAAGAAGTGTCAAGGAAAGGTTTCTTTTGTAAAATTTATCTAATTAGTATGCTATATTAGAAAAGCAATTAGTGATTAGTACACCACTTACTAGAGAAGTATTGTGTATAAAGTAAAAATGTGGCATTTAAGATACAGCCAAGGTATATAAAAGCAATAATTTCCCCCACATGAAAATTCTAGATTTATTCATTTCTACAAAACGTTAGACACCAAACGTTTTAGGCCTTTTAAAAAATAGAAACAAGTCCCCTCCCTTAGAAAATTATCTAAATTTTAAAATGCAGAAAGCAACCCCCCAAAACAACAACAACCCAGGAAAGGAATATAACAGCTTAAGAACATTGGAAAAGACTTACTAAAATACTGATTATGAGATCTAGGGAACCAAAAAATAAGAACAACCCCAAAAATAATTATTCTTCTTGTTGGGAGAAAAAGTGTGCACTTGATGAAAATCTAAGGGAATAACCTCTGGGGACTATTTATTTACAAAGTACACGAACGCTACTTGTCAAATATAGCATTTTGCAAGGTGATATTATCTTTAATATTTTTCTTGTTCTCCCTTAAAACTGTAACGGCACCGCCTGTCTCCATAACTACATACATGCACACATGTTGGAATTTGTGTCCATATTTGTAGCTATACATATACACACAATCATTCAGACACGTACAAAGAGGATTGACATATTGATGACAAAATTAAATAGCTGTGTAGCAAAAAATCTCATAATATAATCATCAGCATATAATAAAGCGATTGATTCTACTTTGAAAATGAAAAATCCGAATATCATAACGTTATGCTTTAGGACACAAAACAAGTTTACTGTCACTGTTTATAAATATATGCATAAATAGCACTTGTGTGTCTATATTTAAAAAAAACCTCCACAGAATTATTATCAGAGAAAAACCAAATAAATATGGGTTAAAGTTTGAATGTATATGTACTATATATTTTTTTATCATTTTTGTTGCTGTCCTTTTCCAGCAGAAGTTTCAAATTAGTGAACAAGACATATTTCTAAACAATCCAAAAGAATTTTGGTATTTCTACAGATTGTGCTTAAATGCCAAGTATTAGAATGATACAACTCTAGCTATTGCTCTTTGTAATAATGTAATAGAAATGGCTTCTTTTTTAAAAAAAACCCAAAAACCTCTGAATTTTACACTTCCTATTTGTATTCTTTCATTAGACATAGTATTTCTAATTCCTAAATATTCTTTACATATTCATACCCTTGACTATTTTTGTTTTGCTTGTAGCAATATAAATGTAGAAACAAACAGCCAGCCAAAATCAAATCAAATCCTGATTAACAGTAAGCTATTAATCAATTTCTATATTAAGAAGCTAGGAGGTGGTGGAATCCACAGGGATGATATTTAATTAAAATCTAGAGTACTTAACTATTCGTCTGTTTTGAGTGGAAAGCAAATTAAAATACATGGTATATTAAACTACTGTTTGATAAATTATTGAATAGCCCTAGAATATTTTGAGCAGTGTATTTTGTGCATTTACTTCCCTAACCAGAGAAAAGTTTGTACAATTCCTAAGAATTATTTTTTTTAACGGGAAGAACTAAGCAAAACAATATTCCTGCAGAGTTGTGACTACAATTAAAGAATTCATTAGGGAGAGAGGGGAAAGAAAGAGAAAGTATGGAGGGAGTGATGAAAGGGGAAATCAGGCAACAAAATGCAAGTGCCTGCTATAGCTCCCATGTTAAAAGCAAGGAGGTTACTCAGTGAAGAAAGAAAAGCTTGGACCCTACCTTTGTCAGCTGAAAAGTAATGGGGGAACTTGTTCCAAAAGTGGGTCTGCTCTGCACTGCCTATATGGTACTTCTTACCTTAAAACCTATACATTTCTAACCAAAACAGCTTGGAGCAATTCACATAAAACAGACCCAAATGTTATCCATTCCATGTAAAAGATCAGGTTTCTGCCTCAGCTCAGCCTGTGATATCAGGGTGGTTTTTAAAAAAAAAATATGTATTCTTATGTTTCCAATCCTCCAACACACTTTTTTCATCTTGGTAGAGTTCTCTTTTTCAGAAGTTGGGGGTGTGCGTGTGGGAAGGATTTCAAACTCTCTCTCTTTTCAGTACAATTAAGCTTTCACTTGATCATTTTGAATGCTTGAATGATTTGCTGTGGTCACTGGCTCTCTTATTATTAATATTGTTGAAGATACATAAAGTTTACTGCAAGCTGTAAATATGTCAGGTTTTGCCATGGGGTTTACTAATAAAGAATTCTTATAGGAGGATTATTGATGGCAAAGATAATCTTTTCAATAAGGTTTTCTGCTTTTTTTCTGGGGAGAGCGCAGCACAGAGGCATTCCACACCAAGGAAAATGCAGACATTTGAATCTTCTCCACTCAGTTTGCTCCAGGCAATGCATAAGGAACGCTGGGCATAGCTCTTCTATTCTTGGCTTGCTCCTGACTAAATGGGACTCTCTTTCAGCACTGTTTTAAAGGCCTTATTAGTTTTATTAATACCTTTGGGAGGAGGGTTTTTCTAAGACTTCTTGACCATAGGAAATTGATTGATTTGCCATGTGACACACTTCCAAGTTATTTCCATAGGTGTCTCCTTGGGGTTGATTCATGTGAATATTGAAACAACTTTGCTTCTTCAGAATTTAAATGATATCAAAGAGTTAATATATATTTTATATATTAGCAGGCTCTTATCATTGCCTCCCCACCCTGCCTGTTATTTTTAAAAGGTCTCTTCACTAGTTCCCAAAAATAAAAATAATAATATTTTTTTTTTGGGTCAAGTCACAATAAGTGGCCTATCAGGCATCCTTAATTTGTTTGGGTATTCACACTGTAACAACAATACACAGGTTGAACTCATCTGGTGTTAATGTGGTTGTCATATGGTTGCACAGAAGAATTCTGGGCACATTTAGCGTTAATTAAATGCACCATTATGAACTGTGTATACATTAAAATGAGGCATATGAGGAGCTGGGTGTATGTATGCAGTTTTTAAAAGGCACATGAAAAGCTTCACTGTTTGAGCGCTTACCTAATCTACTTGCACATACCTGCTGAGGGAGTTCAGGAGCCAGAGCGGCTGTATAGTGTGAGTTAGTGCACCCAAACCAAAGTTTACATTTCAGTCCAGTCAAAATAATGATTTGGCGGACACAATCATACGTTTAACGGGGGATGGCTATTGCGTACTGCTACTAACTAGTGTCAGAGACTGGGAGAAGAAGGCAGGAGATTTTGGCTTTAGGTTTTCATTTGAACCTTTTAGTCATGTTGGGGTATGAGGAGGTGGCAGAGTAGAAAAACAAACAAACAGAGGCAGGTAGGAATTTACTCACCTTTCTAAATAGCTTGGGCACTGAGCTCTTGGCTGAGACAGAGGCTCCTTGTAGCCTAGTGCAGTGAGCATCAGCCAGCATGAGGTGGCTGGCAGCAGAGAGGAGAGGAAGCTGCTAGAAGCTATGCCCTTCCTCTCTCTAGGCCATCCATGGCCTTCAGTGGCACATGAAGCTAGAACGAGTGGCATGAGGGGTAGAGGTCATGACATAGCTGCACCAAGACTTGTGGGTCCACCAGAACCCCAGGGGTGCCACAGCTATGCCACCTGCTCCCTGAGCCACCCTGGGCCCCACCCCTAGGTGTCCATGCCCCATCTAAGACCCTCCCAGAGCCGACTGGTGGGTCCTGACCATTGGCCTAACAAGAAAATACAAAGGTGTTATTTGCCCTCTTGAATAATACTAGAGCTAGGAGACACTCTATGGGCGTTTTCAGACAAGATACTCCCCACTCATTACCCAGCCACCTCTCACCCACTAAAATGGGTGATTTCAGACGTTACGGGCTGCCGGTTCACCACAGTGGATTCCCGGTGGGGGTGAAGACATCAACCACCCCCCAGGGCCAAAAAAAGCCCCAAACAGACATGACGGGGCCTGGACCACGGATGGGAATCAAGCCGCCAGATCATGGACCGGGGCAGCGCAACAGACGTTACGCCAATTCCCAGCCGTGGCAAGCACACCAAGAATCCCCCGGGAAGGGGCGGGACACAGACATGGCCGCCTGAGGGCAAACGAAGCCAAAAGGCAACAAAGGGAACGCCTACACAAGGGAGACGGGAAGGGAGGGGGGAGAGGGAGACGGAGACCGAGCGCACAGGTTCCACACACAGCAAGCACACACACGCACGCACACACCGGGGACTCGAGGGCACCCACAGCACCAGCACGTGCCGGTCCAATCCCCCCCCCCCCCACACGCAGGCATGGAGGATAGCAAAGACAGGGAATGTGGGGGGACAAGGGCAAACAGACACCAGGGAAGGCAGGCCGGGTCCGCAGGGGGGGGGAGGTGCGATGCGGGACCGGGAAGAGGGGAGGAACGGGCACAGGGGGAGGGCAGGACACCGGCACCAGGTACAGCACACCCCACAGCAGAACTGTCCCCACGGGCACCCCCCACAGCAAACACACAGTCC